>VXBQ01002013.1:144271-163202 GCA_013400175.1 Phainopepla nitens | reverse complement strand
TTTTAAGTTTTAAAAAAAAAAAAAAAAAAAAAAAAGGATAAATAGTTCCAGCCTACTTTCCCAGCACTGCTCCTTATTTTATATGCTTATATTAGCTCCTCTCACTCATCTTCTCATTCATATTGTCTCTACCTAGAGAGTTACAGGCATTTGACACTGCTGGTGCATGAAAAGCTGTGCAGTCCTCTTGGAGTAGATGCAGGACACATTCCAGGACCTCTTTTTTTTTTCCTTCCTCCTGAAATATGTTATGCTGATATAAAGCAAGTAAATGATTTTAGGAGTTAAGCTTTAAGGTGTGAATCAATTTTAAGAGAAATTATGCCAGACATTTTTACATTTTCTTGATGTTATCTTGATAAGCTATAGAATTAGGAAGCCTCCTCCTAACCAACAGGAACAGGAATATCTATTTCTGCTGCTAGAACAGCAGGACAATCAAAAGAGAGATAGTCCTGAATCTCAGGCCAAGCCTGGGATAAATTGTGTAGATGAATTTGGTCTAGTTTTCAGGTTTAGAAACTTATTATTTTTAGTAGAACTGTGAGCCCAAGCACAAACTAAAGTTAGATTTAATTTTACCCATAAACAACACATGTACACTTACGAGTATGCATGGGTTTCACATATACATGTGCTTCAAAATGAGCCTGGTTTTGAAATTTTTTTAAGGACTTCCCACCTAGAGAAAGCAGCAAAATAAATCTAAAAGGTACATGAAAGCAGCAATCACTAATAAGCACTATCACTGATGAACGTGCTTCTTCATGAGCTCTGCAGTGTCCACAGCTCAGAGGAGCTCCTAATGAACCTTATCTTTGTGTGAGATAATGGTTAGGACCAGAAAGGGGAGGCGGAGGGGAATTTGACCACCCACAGAACAAATACCATTATCAAAGTGCAACTTATGCCCCAAAGCAAACTTACTTGCTGGAGTGACATTTCTTCTTGGCATTTCATCATCTTTGCTAGGTGAGGATCTTGGAGGAGGAGGGGAAGGAGAGAGGGAGGGAAAGAGGGGGAGAAAAATAGCCCAGCTGACATTTGAAGCAAGTAAATAACCTCTGCGAGGAGTGGTGTTTCCACTCCTAACGTGTAATTCCCGTGCCACTGGACATGGATCATGTGGAGTGTGGTGTGGAGGGAGGAGAGCAGGGCACTGTCCCCATCCCTGTCCCCAGGGTGGCTGGGGAGGCTCTGGCAGAGCCGGAAGTCAGAGATCAGCCTTGTCAGGTCCTATCTCATCAATAGCAGGAGCTGCAGAAACTGTGATTTCACTCCCAGCAAAGGTGCCATCGCTTCCTGTGCGCCTTGGAACATGAAATCGGCCCAACTGAGTGAAAAAGGCAACAGGTCCTTGCACTGCAAAAGGGATTTGATCACCCAGGACTACTGGAGAAGTCACTGGGGAGCAGTACTCGCTGCTTCAGGGGCAAAAGAAATGAACAGTTCAGTCTCTCTTGGAGGTCCTGTAGGATTGTGAGAGCAGTTGGTTTCCCTGTGCATGTTCAAAAGGAACATCTGCTTGTTTGTACCAGCCTAGGAATCCACCTCTATCTGACAGCATCTCTCGAGAGGATACGTGCTCTCATGAAGCAAAACACTGAAGTTGTGATCAGTTACCTTTAACAGTGCAAAAGACGGAGATAAAGCAAGGTGTCCCTGAAGGCACTGCACAGAGCAAATCATTTCTCTCAGAGAGGGATAACCAGGAATAGCCCTGTCATCTTGCCATGAGACCCAGCCAGATTCCAGATCCACTTGGCATGGGGTTTTCCTGCCTTGGCTGCCGTGAACCTGCACAAAAACATTACCAAACATGTGCCAGTAGAAAACATGATATCATTCTTCTGTGCTAGCAGATAAGAATGAAAATGAGGCTTAAGCTCTCAATACCATCAAAACAAATGTGAAATTACATATGAGTATTAATTGCTGTATGAGCAGCAATTAGGCTCAGCACAGGTGAATCTGAGGATATCTGCAGGAATTGTGCCCACTGGCAGTACAGTACAGTACAGTAGTGGCACCACTCACATTATTTCTGCTAAAATAGAGCCCTGTCAGCTGCAGCTTCACAGAAAGGGTGGCAGTGATGCTGCACTGAAGTAAGAAAACAAGGGATATATTGGTCCAAAAAACAAAATGGACTGGGAATTGCTGGTTTGCGTGCTTGGTGCCATATCTGGCTTCTGCCTGCCATTCCTCTGTGCTTCTTGTGGCGTGAAATTGCTTCCCACTCCCTTATTAGAGATTTCAACAAGATGTGAACATTGAATCAAAGTGGCCTCCTTCTAGGGCCTCCTGTTGCCTTTGGATTGCAGAGCTCACTCAGTTGCTTACACTGTTCTGTTAATGTTAGAAGGCTGCAGCAGTATATTAGTGACATGAAATGCCGTTCTTTACCCTCATGTCTGGACCCCAGCAATGTGCTGCCATGGCAGTCAGCTCCTGGATTCTGGGGATTAATAATATTTCAAACCAAAATGTAGTCCATATCCCAGAGCTCTTCCCCTGGGCCATGGCATGGCCTGTGCTCTGGGGAATGTCGTGAGCTGTGCACAATGTCGTGGGAATTTGCTCACCAGTGGAAGTTGCTGCAAACCAAGTCCCTTGCATGGATTCATGCAGTCATCATGAATCATTCTTCACTTGAGTAAATGTTCGTGATATTCAAAGGTCAGGAATTATCTTCCCCATCTTGTTTAAAGTCCTGTTCTATGACAGTTTTAGAGCTGCTCAAACTAACCTTTAGCAGAAAATAAGTCTAAAAACTGGTAGCTTTCAGTGTTTGTTTTCTCTTTCTGTGAAGCAAAAATGTGCTTATAAAATCAAGCTTTGCTAAACATTCATACAATTGTAGTTGTTTTCCATTCATTCTTTCATACATTATGTTTGTTGTCCAAAGTGATGGTCAAATTGTTTCCCACTGGGAATATATTGACCTGTGTGACTTTGAGAAAACTAAAGATCAGTCTTCATCCCAATGCAAAAATCTCACTTTTCTCAAATAAAACAACAAACATCACTAGTGTGTGGAAATACCCAAGAACTGAGCATACCAATCAATGTAGAAAATGTTTTTGACAGGGGAATAAAAATCATGAAAAATTTGCTAAAGAAGGTAGTCTCAACAAGGACTGTATCCTCTTGAGAATATTTTTTTAAATGTTGAATGAGTTTTCATTTGTTATGTCTGATATTTTACAGCCTCCACGATCCCACAGTAGCTGCAAGTGTATTATAGCTTCAGAAAAAATACACTTTCACTAGACAGCTTTCAAATTAATCTTTGACTGCGAGGAAATTTGGCTTGTTGCATTTCTGCAATTCTTCCCCCTTGAAAGGCAGCAATGAGGATATAATGAAACCCTCTTCATCTCTCTAATTAACCGTCTTGTGACCAAACAAGAGAGGGGCAGGAGTGGAAATACCCAACCCAGTTAGGTAATTGCCGATAATCACAAAGCTGCTTGAAAAGCTGCGGGCTGAGGGCTCCGTACCTGTGCGGCCGCCTGGGGCTGCCGGCCCGGTTATCTCCTGCACATTCTGCAGCGGGGCCAGGGGAACCACCACCCTGCGTGCAGCAACACGGCCCCGGGGCACAGATCCAGGCATCCGGGCGGGGAAAACCTCCGGGAAGAGCCGTGCGAGCTCGGCAACGCCGGGACGCGCTTGTGTTGCCGGCTCCGTGCTGACCACCCATGGGGCTGCCAAGGAGATGGGGAGCTGTAACTGAGCAGCCCTGGTTCCAAATGATCCCACCTACAGGAACTGAAGTGGCTGGGGATCTCTGTCACAGAGATTTACAGTGCTGGCCCGAGTGGTTTCCCAGGGAAGGAGGTGTGTTTGGGTGGTGTTGCAGAGGGACACTTGGCTCTCCAGGATGGTGGGACAAGGAGAGGGTTGGAGATTGGTTCATGGCTTGTGGCCAGCGTGACCAGGAAGCAGATCAAGAGACAGACAGCAGTGCCCAGTACACATCATTAGAGTGAAGCAGCAAACAGGTGAGAATATCTTAAGGGACTCATTAAAAGAATGTCTCACTGAAGAACTGACTGAGGACATTTGGCATCAAAATAATTCATAGTTTTCTCCAAACATTTTAGATCTTCAGGCTGAGGACTGTATGCTCATCTTAAGTGGGAGTAACTCTGTAGGAGTTATGTACAGACATTCTGTAAATAAACACAGAAAACTACTCTAGATCTGTATCTCCCTTTTCATATGCATCTTCGTATTTTCCATAACTCCTTAGCAGTCACATTGGGAGGAACTGCAGCTGTCCAGAACAATTTGCAGTGCCCTTAAACATCTTTGGGAATCCTGAGGCTGAGCTGCTAAACCACAGAGAGCTGAAAGGTTTGGTGCCTTGTCAGCCGTGTCATTCTTTGAGACGAGCAGGTGAACCTTAAGAAAGTCAGCCCCTTCCTCATCACTTCCAAGCATTTCTGAGGAGCCTGTGGCACGGAATGAGCTATCACTGATCCCGGTGAGGGGAAGAGAAACATTGTCCTCTCCGGAGTGGTATTGTACTCTGGATGGGGAGGCAGCTCTAATCTTCTGCATAAATCAGTGTGGTTGTTAAGCAGATCACCCTCACTGTGTTAGTCTGTTAAATACCTTTAGTCGAGCACAGAAAAACAGTGCTTGATGTTGGTGAAGATGAGAAAATACCAAAAGTAATAGTGAGGGGGCTTTTTGTTTTCCGGCATAAATCGTTTTCATCGCACAATTGACTCAGAGTCACTTCATGGACTCCTTTATCTGCAGAATTCCTTTAAAGTTTAACAGTGCAGAACTAATTTTGATGACTCAGTAGCTCGAAAATTGTTATTTTAAGTGCCGAAAAGGTATTTTCCCTGTGGATTTTCTAGCGCTGAGGCAACGTTCTGAATGTTTTGACTGCTACTTTGTCTGACAATGTAAACAGACAGGAATAATTTAATGATTAACTCGTTATCCTTGATGCATGCCTTGATGTCTCATCTTGTTATTAACAGTTTGCCCATGTTTTGAAATATATATAATGTGAAGCAGAGCTAATTTTGCTCTGGAATGCTCTTTAACGCCATTCCACAACTTTTTCCACCCACTGTCTGAGCTTGGTCAGCAAAGACACTCTCTATTAACATCCCACCAACTCACCCAGGCACTTTCAGTTGTATAAAATGAAACCCACTAATAAGAAACTTCATCAAAGAGCTTGAATATGTGCATAAGTCCATCCTTATTCAACCTACTACTATTTGAGTATATGCTTAACTTTACTACACACTTGGAAATCTTGCTGAAGGCAGTGAGACTCAGTTCTGCTGGTTGGGTCTTTGAAACACTTCCTAGCACCACATCCTGCTTCTGTCATCTTTAATAGTTACCTGTCTATCATTGCCGCTTCCTCACACATTCCTCCTCAAAAAGCCTTTTGCAGAAGATAACAGATCTTGGAAAAATGGCATTTGTCTTTGAGCACAGGGAGTGCCGCCTTGTTTTCTGCACAAACTGGAAAGTCAGAAACTAACAGAATGCTTTTGCCATCAGAGAGAATTTTTAATGCATTTTCACCCAAACTCTCAGTGTGATAATATTGTTATGTGCTGCTATGTTTCTCTTCATGTCACATTTATGAGATGATGTGTGTGCTGCCTGTGAAGCACTGAACCCATTTAAAAAAAATATTAATTTGTCACATTAGCAACCAATAGCAGCACTAGCAGACCCTACACTGTGAGTGACCCCACAGGGCAGGAAAATCATAAGAATTTCTTTTCCAGGTCCTTGGAAAAACTTCTTAAAAATGCATCCTCTGCTAGTATTATATGAACCGATGCACCTGAAAGCAATCAGGATGTGAAAAATGGAAACTCTTACATTAAAATGAGTAGTAAAATAAACATAAAATCTAAAATAGTCGAAGTCCTAACACAGATCTCCATTCCCAGCAGATGGTGGTGTCAGCAATCCCTGGTCCTGACCTCAGCTCTGTCACTTCATGTGAATTCAGACTGGTGAAGAAAATAGTGGTAGCACAGTTATTGGCACATTTCCTCCAGAAGCCACTAATAAAAAAATGCTCCTCCTGACATTTCCATTCTACACCAACCAAGCTCACAACTGTTACAGCAAGTTAGGGAAGTAAAATGAAAACAATGACTGAGCATGATTTAATTCCTACTTGGCAACTGCCAGCCAATGGCCATATAAAAATATCTAAAAGGTAGAAAGAGAAATGCCACTGAATTGTTGATAATGTGCAGCATCTTCTCTCCAAACACCCTGTGATATCAGCCTCTATTGCCAAAGCAGCACCTGCCTCTTATGTTGTAATATTTCCACTTAGTGCTGCTCTTATGCTGTTAGGATTTCCCCTTTGATTTTCTTACAACTCAGGTTGGTAAAAATGTGTCTTGTACATCTGTTAAGTACCTTAATGGAGAGGAATAGGCTCTGCAGTTCTTTGCTGTGCACAGACAGTAGCACTGCACCTTGGGGGTGGGATGGGTGTCTGACAGAGGGAAACCCAGGGAGGGTGCAGAATTCATTATTTTTTATTTTCCCTGGTTGACATTATGGAAAACTCCAAGTAAAAGAGGAAACTAAACAGGCAGTGCCAACCCCTCCATCCACAGATATTGCCTGTAATTGAGATGAATGTATAAATATAAATATGCATCTATTTATGTTTGCAAAGTTTGCCCTAACAACCTTGATTGGGAAGCAGGAGTCTTGTGTTCCAAAAGCACTTTTCCATGACAGATTTCAACATCTGCTGCAAAAATGTGGAATCACTAAAGCTCCCTTGAATTAAGATGAAACATGAGGTCTCGGCTACCTTTTGGCAAGAAACCATCAGAGACCTGGTATCTTTTAAAGGATATCTTTAAAGGCACTTCAGCTTTGGGGGTGTTTAAAGGAATGTAAACTGTAGGAACTGTGGAAAACCACATTCAGTGCATCTCCTTCAGACACAAGCTGTCTTCTCCAGGGTTAGGCTGTAAGTAAAGTCTCATCTCTCTTGCCTGGCTTGGGAAGTGCCCTGCTCTGCTTGGGAGAGGGATCTGGGCCGAGCAGGGGAGCTGAGGTGCTAAAAGTGAGCCAGTGCCAGCTGAGATCTGCCTGAAGCGCTCCTCTCTCCGCAGGTGGGAAGATGGTCTGTCACAGACAAAGCCAGATGAAAATGCATCTGGGGTAGCTCAGTGTTTGTTCTGCATTAGCTTCTGGCACGGCCTCTACTGTATTTATCCTTCCGCCCACCTACCTTCCACAGAATGGGGATGTGCTCAGTCACCGATCTTATCAGCGCCGCCGCACTTTGATCCAGCTGGGATGTTAGGGCCTTCGGGAATTCCCCACGTTTGATAATTCCTGATAGTTACTTTTAAGAAAATACCAGCTGAAGGATGGGGAGGGATTCTTCAAATTCCAGAAGCTGAGTGAATGGTGGAATTTATCAGGCATCTGAGCCAGATTTCCTTGGAAAGAACACATTTATTTTCAAGTGTCACATTTTCATTGTATTCAGCGAGCAATATCACCTAAGGCCAGAAAAAGTCAGTGGAACAGGACATTACTGGGATTTTTAATAAGCACAGGAGCTGGCCCTGATAAAAACATTGTGAGACATATCCAAACTATGAATAGCTGAGGACTGGCTTTATCCTGAGCAGTAATTCCTTACTCCTTCATGTTTAGCTTTCGAAATACCACCTCGAGAGAAACTTGACCCCAAGGAAATCTATTTCAGGAATGTGTGTGGCCCCCATCCCAGCAGGCTGTGACTGTCTTACCACCTTTATTGGTTTTTTCTCACCACCCTCCTGCGAGGTAGAGCTCAGCCATTACCCTGACTTTACCAAGAGCAATGGAAAAATATTCATGCATCTCACGCCCATTAATATCCAAATTGTGGCAGTTAAGTGACTTTCCCAAGGCTGAGGAGGAAGTTTGCGGCAGAGCAGGGTACCTGGTGCTCTCTGTGCCTGCCCGAACACAGGAGTAATTTTCTACTGACAGGGTGTGGCTTCCCACCCCCCAGTAGTAGCCAGGTTACAGGGCTGTCAGAAGGTGTGTGTGTGTGTGTGTTTGTTTGTTTTTCCATGGGGAGCATCAGGAGAAAATATCCATCATCTCCTGAGACCAGAGGCATTCCTGAGTGAAAGTGTGGGCGGCTGCCGTGTCCTGCTGTGGATCTGGGGAGGTGTTTGCTGTGGGTTGCTCCGAGGCTGTGTCCAGCTGGGCCTGTGGCAGGTTGGGGCTTGCAGACGTGGAGGATCTTGCTGTGGCTTTGTCTGGCTCTTTGTGGGGAAAAAAAGGGAAAAAATCAACTGTATGGCTGCTTGTAGCTGGTGAGTTGATTTGGCTTGATAAACAAGCTCCAGGTGAACTAGCTCAGAAGATGTGAGATCCAAGAGGATTGTTGGGCAATCTGTTTTGACCTCACAAGAAACACAGGGCTTTCTGCCTTGTAATTCCTGGGTGAAATCTCTGGTGCCCAGGGTGGATTTAGTTGGTGTCCCCCCCACCTGCCTTCATACTCCTCACTGCTTTGTGGATTTTTCCTATATCCTAGAATATGGGTATTGGATATGAGGGTAGGAAAACTTGATTTATTCTGATAATGTGCTATTGGAAAATAATAAAATTGGAAGAGTTGATTAAATACCACACACAAGGGAAAAAAAAAATTAAAATAAGCAAATACTGTGAATTTTTAAAGGCTCCTTTAAGTGTCTCTCTTACCGTTGTTACTGTAGGAGATTTTTAGTGCTAGTCTAAAGGCTTCCCTGAGAGTTGGTGCCTTTTTTTAGAAGATAACTGCATTCAAGCTATGAAAACATTTATTCCTTCATGCATGGTAAAGAAATTAGGGGTGAGAGACCCAGAAGAGGGAAAAGCAGAGCAAGTGGTGGTGAAGTGGGATGGAGAGATAGGTGTGCACAAGTCACTTGCTGGTCCCAGCCACACCAGAGGGCAATAACTGGAATATTTGCCTTTGGTATTTGGTCATATTCACCATCAACTCCTGCCTTGCTTAGGGAATATGTCTGAGAAACTCTTTCTTCCCAGCAGGGAGCAAACACCCATAGTCCTGGTCATTAGCAAAGAGCAAACAGAACCGTTTCCCTTTGTCTATTCCCACGCAATTTCAGCATTACCTGTTTTTAATTGCTTGAGAAATGTTTTACAAGCATCTGCATTAGGTGAAACATCTTTATTGTGGGAGGCTTTCCTGAGGAGACTTCATAGGCTGCTGATCACAGGCCCTGCTTTAAAGCCCAGTGGAGTCCATGGGAGGGGAGCCTTTCCCGTGACTCCAGCAGCCTTTTGATTGGATCCACTATGTGAAAATGTTGTCCAGCACCCTGGAGTCAGTTCCTCCAAGGTGTGCTTTGTGTGTACCCTGGGCCAGGCACTCCCAGCCACCCACTACGTGTGGGGCATGGTCTGTGGGACACTCAGGAGCACCCACATCCCAGAGAGCAATGGGTGACGTTGGCAGGAGAGGGTGAACCCACACACCCAAATGCTGTATTCCCTTCCAGACGTGTGAGGCACTGCAAAGTCCCAGAGCTCCATGGATGGGCAGTACCAGCCTCCCTGGCAGGAGCTGGGGGCTCAGGTGCCCACATTTTCTTGGCTTCCTGTCCTTGCTTGTTCAAGTCTCTCAGTGTTTCCCAACCACCAACAGATACCAGGTCAGCAGAAGAGCAGAAGAGGGATTTTTCCACTGGCATATTTCACTGTGGAGCCTTGGTCCTCCTGCAGCTGGAATCAAGGGAAGATGGGGGAGTATCTGATCTCCAGGATCATGGCCTGGATGTGAGTATGAGCCACTGCATGATTTTTCACTGTCTTGGAAACAAGTGAAGTGTTCAGGATGTTCCCTGAAAAGCTAAGGCACAGTCCAAAGCTGAGGTGACGCTCACCTGGTAAATCAACAAGGACCTGCTGGTGTGGATAGCACCCCTATCAAACACACCAGCATTTTTTTGCAAATATCACAAAACTCCTTTTCTCAACTGGAATTACTCATGCTAAGAAAATGTGTGATGTCCTAAGGACTGACTCATTTGGCATCCAGAGCTTCTAGCCCAGTATCTCTCCTGCCAGGACTTTTATATTATCAGTTCCATTCACTCCTCCCGCAGGCTGATGGGGTCGGATAAAGCAGATGGCCAAAGTCCCAGACAAAGGTCAGGCAGGACAATTAATGACAAGCCGACAGCCCCACAAAGGCCATGGGCCGGGATAATGCTGGCTCTGGAGGGCTGCTGACAATAACATAAAGCTGCTCCCCTCACAATGGGGAGATAAGATACAGGGCTGTAATAGGAAAGCAATCATCGCAAAATGCCATCAATTATAGAAAAGCTGCACCAGCGGGGGACTGCTTCAGCCCTGGCTCTGTTGATGCCTCGACATCCCTTGGCCGCGCTCTCTGCGTGGCTTCTCACGGCAAGCCTGGTCGGGCACTGCAGCAGCTGAGGCTCCCTCACCCCCCTTCTTTCATCAGTTTTTGGCTCGTGAAATTACACTGAATAATATGCTTATTCAGGGTTTTATATCTGGGCACCTATTTTATTACCTTTTATAATGCATACGGGGTCAGATCAGCTTGCAGCAGAACAAAGCTAATTACACCTTTCATTACCTAAATATAGCATAATGACAGAGTGTCATTCAAGTGTGGCATTGAGCTGAGAAACCTCATGGCAGGCCAGGACAATGACAGAGGTTATTGAGCTGCACCTGAATTGCTGCTGGTGCAGTGAGAGTGGGGCAGGGTTAATAGACAGGTCATTCCATGAATTACAGTATCGAATGGAAACTGCGAAGGGTGAGCGCTGCTCCCATCGGCCTCTGGATCTGCCAGAGTCAGGAACCTCCAGAGCCAGCGTTAACTTCTTGCCTTCCTCTTGGTACCTCTGGAAGTGTGTACTCATAAAGTGTGTGTTGGTGGTTGTGGGAGCTGAGAACAAACCCACTTGTTGGGGCGTAAGAGCAGCAGTGCCATGCTGAGCCCTTTCGTTTTGGAGCATTTTACCGGGTAGGCAGGATGCTTGGTTGCCATTTCTGGCACGGCTGGTAACCATTTTAGGCATCTGCTCCCAGCCTGGGATGGTGCTCTTGAAATTTAGTTCAAAGCTCACACTCCTGACGTGTAGCATTGCAGAAGTTCAGTGACTGAACTCCCTGCTGCCACCTGAGTGTTTTCCCCAGTGACATGGCAGGGTCTTTCTCTGGCTTTGGTTGGAAACCACCTCCTCTACATCTCCACTATCACTTAATGCAAACAGAGAGGTGATTTGCTTTCAGCTTTTTCCTTTACGTGTCTTTTAGTAAGAGGCTCCCCTAGATTTTAATAAAGGGATGGTCAGAGCAAAGGCTGGTAAAAGCAGTGTTCATAAAAATTATCAGAAACTATTTAATTTCTGCCAAAGCAAGCAAATCGCAGAAAGTTTCTACTTTCCTTGGAGTGTTTCTGTGTTTCATCAAAACCAGAAAATGAGACATTTTAATTTGCAGATTTGTTCAAGAGTTGAAGAATATTCATTCCAGTTTTCTTAGGTTCTTACTGAGTACTTGTATTGCGGTTAATGGGATCTTTTTCCTTATCTTTTTGGCTGAACAAAAAATATTTCTATCACAAGTCATTCTATCCCTCCCTCGCTTCTCCCTGGAAGGTGAAAGGCATTGCTGGGCTGTAATTCCACTATAGCAGTACTGCCTACATGAAAAATTTTTAGGGCCAAAAACCTGCAACAGGAGACAAATGAGATTGTCCTAAGCCTTGGATGAATTTCCAGCTACCAAGAAGAGACACATGATCTCCAGTTCTTTGAAGGCTGGGGCTGATACCGGTTTCATTTCTGAGTGCAGCAGAAATGTAGTTTATTTTCTTTTGACAGACTGATAGTTTTTTGACAAATTTGTTAGTCTCTGGTTTTCTTTACATTGGCTGAAATCATCTGTTCCCTTTTCCTGTCTTTCTGATGTACACATACTCCTCTCTCCCAGGAGTTAATATGGGTTGGGAGATCCTTGAGTTAAAGGAAAACTTCACATGCTAAAATAGGTGCTCTTCACAAAGGTATGGTGAGGTGCTGAAGAGTCACAAGTAGAGACTGAACTTTTAGAAATGTCTTCAATCCTTTGGTCTAGAATATCCTTCCAAAAGATGGAAGATAATGTTTTCAGTGGCCACCGGATTATTTATTAATATTGATGTTGTGCTCCTTTAGTGTCCATCAGAATAGACACATGACCGTGGCTTACATTGAGATTTTGCTTCTTGTGCAAGTTACATCTTCTTAGACCTCCTTGGCAGTTCTTTGGTCTTTCTCATCTCCGAATTCCTCCTTGTTGCTCAAGTTATGCCTTTGCTTAGGGCTGGACAGAAAGCAGCTCTGAGCCAATGCAAAGACCCTGGGCTCTGTGGTGGGAGCACCAGGGCCACAGCTGAAAGACAATGAAATAGAATTCGCAAACAACTGAAATCCAAGGTTTGGAGGAGCCGAGTGCTTTGAACAAGGTGGTAGGGAAAGTGTCAGATGGGATAAAAACTGAACAGTTTCCAGAGCTATGGATAGCAGCCCAGCAGCTGCTCCCATCTGCAGGAGATGCCAGGGCCGTATCTCTGACCTGATCCAGCTCCAAGTGTTACACAAATCTGGCTGCTGCCAGCCAAGTCCACATCTGGATGCAGCTCCTCCCTGCCCATAGCACTGCAGCCTCCACCCTCCCTGAGCTGTCTGTGAGGCCTTGGGAAGGATCCAGCTTGACAAAAGTAAAGGTTTATCTCCTTTGGATACTGCTCTCTGCAAACCAGCATTGTTTCTCATTCACTCACCTCAGTGTTTCCTGAGGGCACCAGAGAAAAGGCTTACGCACATCCTTACAAGTGAATTTTGAAAGAACTTCAGAGACCCTGGCATTGTTAATTACCAGGCACTTGGGCATTTTTTTTCTGGAGTAACGAACTTGAGAGTGTCCTGCTCGCTCCTGCTGCACCCCTGAAGCTCAGCAGGGTCGAGCTCCATGCCCCTGTGAGCAGAGAAGGCACCTTCCACCCTCCAGCCAGGCTCCCTGAGATGCTGCTCTCTCTGGGTCCCCTCCCAGTCCCTCCAGCTCTCACCCTCACCTGCTCCAAGGGCCACAGACTCCCCTGTCTCCATTTCAAACCAGGACTGACTTTGCACTGGCTCTCGTGAAAGCCTAGCTGGATCAGGCCATGCTGGTGGGGTTGGCAGCTTTTCACAGTCACTCTCAGCCAGGGAAATCCAAGCAGTTCTGAAAACACACATAGCTCCCTTTTTGCCCCTTTCTCTCCTCCCTTTTTCTTTCTTTGGTCTGCAAAACCCTCCCAGCCTCCTTTTTCATTTCCCTTTTGCTCTCACCTTTATCTCTCCCCACTGTTGTCGTTACATCCTCTGGTGATAACGGGAGTGACCCCATGGGGTGACCCTGAAGATTATTACATTGGCTGTAAATTTTGAGCCTGGCCCAGCCAATCCAGCAGGGATTGCAACTCCCATCCTCTGAGTGCAGGAGGATTAACGCTCACCACCATAAGTCCCTTAAAGCTCTCCACAGACACCAGCGACCCTTCCTTTCTCTGCATATCTTTGTGTTTCTGCCTTTAAGACCAGTTGGGGAATAGAGCTTTGCTGTTCCTGTTGAGATGGTGAAGGGGAGGAAAAAGACAGCATTCATGACAGTCAGGGCAGAGCTGCATTAAATAAAGCCTCCATCTTTCATTCTTAAGCTCAGCTCCAGGTCCTTGATGAAGACAGATTTTTCAATTAGACAGGCAATGTTTGTTCTAATATTTTATACATGAACAGCTCAGCTGACATCTTACCCAGATTTATGAAGGAAATCAAATACAAATGGGAGGTTTAATATAAATTTATTGTTCAAATTTATCACATATTTCCGCAAATAAAAATTATGGTCGCCTCAAAGAACTCATTTTTTTACAAAAGAAAGAAAGAAGTTGATAAAGTTTCTTTCCACCCGGTGAATAACAATATTGTACGTTAAGAAAGATCTGTCATAATATAAATTATAACACACATGGAATACATTTCCCATTGAAGACAATATTTCTTTCTTATACAAATGTTGCACTCCTTCGTTGAACTGAAAGGAAGTTCAGGAAGGTTGGCAAAACAAAGTCCCCCATTTTTAACACTATACAGAACAAAGTGTATTCTGCTGCCATTTACCCTTAACTGAAAATGACTGCAGCTTCTGGGAGACACAGCCAAGGGTCAGGGGGTGCAAGTGCTCCCCAAAGGAACAGAAATGTCAGGCGACATTCACACTTTAGCTATTTAAAGAAAGGATGAAGAGAATTTAAGGGAATAAAAGGCCCTGCAACATCCATTTTAGCCATGGGGAAATTACTGCAATTAATGCTAGGCCATTTATAGCCCACGATTCCATACTTTTCACGGAGCATATCTAATTTAGGAAGGGATTAATATGCCACAAGTTTTCATCTCCAGTCAGACTGAGAAGGAAATGCGGGAAAACACTTTTTTTTTCCTAAATCAGAATGAAGTACTAGACTGAAAGATTTATATATTTTGGTTTCTGTAAACCAAATTTTTACTTTCTAATTCAGTTGTGGCCTTGCCATGGTTTAGCTGCAATTCCAGCCTCCTATTTTTCATTTAATTTTTTCCCGTTTTCCCACTTTTTTTGACTGGAAAACAGTATGAGATGTAAAAGGTGATCAAAACACATCAGAATACTTCCAGTGTTTCTCCATTTTCAAGAAGGGAAAAAACAAAAGAGGGGAAAGCCTGAAAGGTCCTAGTAGAAATGTCAAAACCATTTGTGTGTTCAGTGCTTCAGAAACGTAAAGGAAATAGAGAATCTCCAAGAATGTGTTTTGACTGTCAATGTGTTTCACTGGATTTCTGTTTTTCATTGAATTCTGTTCTAATACGCTCATATATGTGAATTTACGAGTTTTTCAGGTATTCCCATGAGAAATTGTGATGTTATTTGGTGCCCCAATAAACCAAACCCTAAGCAGATGCATGCAAAGACAAAAGGTCATATACTAATGTGTATATGAGTTAATGTGTATTAATGAATATACACATTCTCCAGTAGCAGAAACTGGAGGGATATCCAAAGCACAGGGGTGGCTAACCCTGCATGATTTCAATGGGATATGACATCCATTCAGGAGAGAGAGGATTTGTCTCACCTAAATTCTTCCACCTACAGAGGCTGATGCTCAGAGCCACATGGGAACCAGTCCCCCTGGTACTCCTGGGGCAGAGAAATGGGCTCTGAGCCCAGAGCTTGCCCTGAAATAGGACGAAGGAATCAGCCCCTAAAAAAAGCATCTCTAGTTGGCCATGAAGTCAGGTTAGAAGGTGAATTCAGCTGCAGAGGTCTGTGCTGGGGGAGGTGGCTCCCATCTGATTTTCCTATCTCTAATTAGCTGTGTCAGCAGGCACTGAAATGAATTAGCAGGCCCAAAGAGTCCAGATTTTTGGTCAAAGTGAGCGTTTTCTCTTAAGAAAGCATATTCCAAGTCCCTAAGTCACATGTTTGAGTATTCCCTGCTCAGTGCTGCTAAGGGTGAAGGCCACCTTTCCTCACTGGGCAGAGGGAGATTTCCAGAAGGCACCTAAGATCCTACCCAGGACCAAGTCTTTGAGCGTTGTAAGCCAGTTCATTTCAGGATTGAAGTCTCCTCATTCAGTTGGAGGAAACACTGTCAGGGGTGTGTTGATGTGGGTGCTAACTCCTGCTGAGAGTAACAAAAGTGTTATTTGAGGAGCTTTTGAAAATCATATTTACCTTCAATTTACAATTTTGGTTGGTCAAACACCTTTAAGAACACCTCCTGAAATACTGGGCAGCACAGAGCTGAGCCCTGCTTAAATACCTGTAAACCCCAGAGCGTGCTTAACTTAGAAGCATAGGACTATTCACAGGGCAGGTTTAGTGGCTTTTAATTTCTACTGACCATGCCACATTTTATCACATATGTTTTTGTACAGGAACCACTTCTAATGTCAGTTGCAGCCATAAATCCGAGGAAGCTGTTGCTAAATCAGTACACTGAAGTGTGACATGCAATATGTGGCTGCAAAGCCAGGCCTTCTGCCTGAGATAACAACACAGGAGCAGCAGTGAGGGGATTACGCATCTCTGAGCTGTTTGCTTTCATGCTGAGATGTGCTGTAAGGCAAAGCAGGCAAACAGAATCAGAAAAATACAACTACAGCAAAGTTGACATATGTATTGCAGAGTCTTTTAGATGAGTCTTTGAGATGTCCTGTTGTTTCTGCTTATGGCGTTGCATGGCCTTTGGGTTACAGGCTTGGCTGGCACAGTCAAGGGCCTCTGTTCAGCTCAGACTGGGGATTCAGAGAGCTCCAAGGAGGAGAATACCCTGGGAAGAAAAGGTCTGTAACAGCACTCAGGGCATCCAGCTGGCAGGTAGTGTTCCTGGCTTCTCATCCCAATTTCCAAGATGATTTTGCTTGGGTTTCATTTTGTTTTGGTTTGTTTTATGCCAAGGTTGTTTATTGTAAAGTACATGAACACTCCTGGGAGAGCTCCCCACAGGCAGCTGAGAGCTCTGACCATGGGATGGTTGTGCAGAGGGCAGAGCATCCCCACCTGTGTCTGTCTGCAGCTGGGAGAAAACACACCATGAGCACTGACGCTTCTGGGAGGGCTCTGGGCATGAAGGGGAATGGAGGCACCTCCCCAGCTGCTCTGAGTTGGGTGTGTTTGGCACACCAGTGTTCACACCCATCTCTGCTCAGCACCCTCTGAGCACCAGTGCCACAATCTTGTCACCGTCCTGTCCCTCCCTGCTCTGAGTTGGAGCAGTTTCCCAGGGCCTCTCAGGGTCTCAATACCTGCGTGGGTGGAGACCCCATAACCTCTCTGGGCAACCTGCTCCAGTGTCTGGTCACTCACTGGTTTCCTGGTCACCTGTTACTCCTTGGGCCTCTTCTGTGCTTCCTTTTTATGGCTCAGTTTTGTCAGGAGCTCTGTGTTCCTCCACACAGGCTCCTGCCACCATCGTTTTTAGATTGTTGGCATGGACAGTTCTTGAGTTTGGAGAAGGTTGTCCCTGAAAATCCACTAGCTTTTCTGGACTCCTTTCCAGAGCCAGACAAAACCATCAGTGCTGAGAGAACAATACAGTTACCTTTCTTGACTAATTTCAGTCCCCAAAAAATCAGGGTTGAAGTAGTGGATTTTAATTTCAGGAGGGATCTCATTTGCTCCTGAAAGACTTGAAAATTAGGAACGCATCGATCTTGCTTTGCTGGGCCAGTGCCTTTGTGCTTAGGTGGCAACTGTTTGTTACCCAAACCAGTGTAATATTTTCATTTCTCATATTGAGCAGGCAGGACCAGCGGCTGAGGACGGGCTGCAGGAGCTCCCAGCTCCCATCTGGCTGTGGGGCAGGAGTTGTTTACAGCGCTGCTTTGGCCGCCGGCACAGTCCCAGCTCTCACAGAGCCATATTTTACTGTGCTGGATGAATGGTCTTCAAAGCTCTGTGACATTTTGTGCTTTGCCAGGCTGCTCATCTGCAGGGTTTTTCAGTGTCCATAAAATTCATTATCATTGTAGCTCTGCCTAATTAGACCATAAATGTTCCAGCATAGTCCATAAATTACTCTGGCCTAAAAGGGCTTATCTGGTTGGTGTAATAAGTAGGTCTATACACTGTTTTTTTTCTATTATAATAGTCAGAGTATTATTTATATGACTGGGACTGAACTGTGCCTGAACTGTGAAAGAAGCACTACACTATAAATAAAGATTATTTTACTGTCCAAAGACTTTAAACCTAGTTCAGGACAAGTTAGCATCTGCCTAAACCATCTTGTTTTGCTTACTCTCTGCTCCAAACAAGTAAAGAGTGGACAGACAAATATAAAAATATATCCAGAAATACCGATGTACATTGATCTACTGCACAGATAGGCAGTGTTAGAGGTTCTGAGGACATTTGGTATTTTGACAGGTCAGTGAGTGCACAATAACATCTTACAAGATTCCTGGAGCTCAGCAGGAGGTGCTGAATTTTGTCATGGGGCTACACCAGGTGTGTTTTAACATATAGATATTTTGCCATGTTGTCTAGGTTGGTCTCTAACTAACATGGGAGGAAAAGGAGTTTTGTTTCTAAAAATGTGAAGGAAAAAATTATCAATGTTTTTCAAGCAGACTGGTCTAAAATTGACACTTTTGAAGTGGATAAAGTACAAACGCAGCTCAAATACAGAGCATAATGGCATTTCTTTTTTCTTTGAAAATTAGCACTTCTAGCCAATTCTGCTATTTTAATGTTTTGGTACTTTATTGGAAGGTCATTTTAAAAGGCTTTCACTTTTTTATTTGTACGAAAAGGGCATTTCAAAAGGGAGTTTCTCTGAGACGTTCAAGGCCCCCTCCAAAGCCCAAATCCAGGTGGAAAGCACACAGGGAGGGAGGCAGGGCTGTGCTGCCCTGGCTCCTTTCTGCTCTCATGAGAAACACCTGCACACTATGCAAAGAGCCACCCACCCACTCAGCACAGGCCCAGGGCACTCAGCTGCACATTGAGCAGGCTGAAGGAATAGCTTTGGCCACCAGCTGTGTTGCTGTGCCTTCAGGACAAATGACCCAGGAGAGCAAATGCCCCCAACTCCCAGATTTAGGGGTTATTCAGCAGCTGATCTCAGAGCAGTTGAGAAATCAGCAGCCAAGGCTTGTGCCTCGTTAACTGCTCCAGGTGATCCACATTAAGACAATTAATTGGCCCAGAGCAGGGAATGCTGCAAGGCTGTGCCCTCCCAGCCCACCTGCAGTAGTTCCCGCAGCCATTTTCCCTCTTTGCTCCTGGAGCTCTGTCCTGTGCTGGTGGTGTGGAGCAGAGCCTGGGCTGGAGGTAC
>VXBQ01002013.1:124270-143416 GCA_013400175.1 Phainopepla nitens | reverse complement strand
GGCACACAGCCCTGGTGCTGAGCATGTTGGATGTGTTGGGGAGGGGGTGGCACACAGCCCTTGTGCTGAGCATGTTGGATGTGTTGGGGAGGGGGTGGCACACAGCCCTGGTGCTGGGTGTGCTGGATGTACTGGGGAAGGGGCTGCCCCCAGCCCTTGTGCTGGGCGTGCCATGTGTGCCTTTCTGAGGCACTGGGAAGGATAAAGGGGGGGACATGCCCTTGGCAGGTGCAGGCTTAGAGTAGGGGGTGCATTGGTGGCAAATTAGTGGTGTGAGGAGTTTGCCTGGCTGTGTTTATGTCTCCAGAAAGAGAGACAGAAAATTTATCTCAGCTGAGAAATTTACCTCAGCAGCTGGAAGTTGAGGGAGGCTTGTATTGAAATACAGGCCTAGTTCTGTGTCTTAAATACAGGAAATACATGTTGCCTGTGTGAGGAATATGCTTTGCTGTACGTGCACAAATAACGCAAAGAGAAGGATTTTTTGTGGACGCTGGTCTGGCATCTGAGTTTTTTCCCTACCCAGAAGGCATTTGTCTTCTGTGGCAAAGACAATTTGATGGGCAGTAGTGGGACTGGGTGTCGCTCTTGTTTCTGGCCACAAGCTCCATTTTTGACCACAGATAAGTTTTTCTATATCCTGTTTAATTCCTCCATTGATGAGCTGCTAACAGTGGTGTTCCCTGCCTGCCTGGCTGCTCCAGGTGCTGAGGGATTCAGGTCACGAGTTACCTGTGTTTGCTCTGCAGCATGGCCCTGGGCCCTGCTCACACAGGGCTGGGGGATTGGGGTGTCTGTGCACTAGACACAAATAACAGCACGTGTGTTCTCACCACCTGCTGGCAGTTACAACTCTTCTCTTAAACTAATTTTTAAAGGCTGAAAAAATGTGATTTGTAGGAATACTCATGTGGAGGTTATTTAACTCTTTAAAAACAAAAGCAGTTTTGAAAACAGCTCAACTATTGCTTCCTCAAGGGTTTTTCCTCTTTTTCCCTCCCTCCTCCTGACAAACTCACCCTCAACTAACCCAAGGGGAAGAAGTTTCACATGGGAAATCTTTTTCTTTCAACTGGTGCTCCAAAACATACATATTTTTGTTGCTGTGTGCACAATTACTTTGCAACTATGAGCACAGTGTCTGCAACCCAGGAGGCCTTGTGGTCACAAAAGGCTTGTGTCTGAGCCAAAATCTGCAGAGGAAGCTGCATCCAGCCACACACCTGCATTTCCTGTGCTGTTACCACTTAGCTGTGTGTCTTTATCCCTCTGTTAGGATGGGATGGATATGTGTATTTTGAGACTTGTCTTGGGATTTTGTGGGTTATTTGTTGTTTTTATGCAAGAAGCTCAGGAGAAAGATTGGCACATACAGGGTGCTTCTAACAAGCACAGGGATGGAAGGAACTGTGCTATGTTTCTCACCATTGCTTTTCCTGGGTCTAGGTTGTTACTGGTTCAATTCAACAACCATCCTTTCCTCCAGTATTAACTACTTGTAGTTCTGGGGAGCACAGGATCATTCCAGTGTTCAGGAGTAATTTTAACACACTGGAATGTCTTTTCTGGTCATATCTATTAGCATTCCAACGTCTCCCACCTTGCAAGATGAACTCTGATTCTGCATGTTCTTGCCTGTGTGTGTGTTGGACTGAGGTGATTGTATAGGGTCTTGGGAGTTGTTGATTACAAACATTCAGAACTTTTTTGACTTCATGCCTCAACACTACAAAAGAACTTGGGTTTGGAGAAAACCATTTGAGCAATGTAAATTCACCAAGGCAGATTTTACAGGTGGGGCTTTAAATTATTTGTAAACAGAATCAGGCAGCATATCCCTGAAGTATGCACCAAGTAGTGAAGATTCTGTGGTTACGCAGTTGGTGCTATTTAAATAGCTATGATTTTTGGTATCTAGTAGGAATTTATTTTCTTGAAGCAAAGTCTGAGTTCTTCAATGAGAGACTAGGTCATGGCCTATTCAAGGCTTGCTGTTGTCTTGTCTAAGAAGTTGGCAGGTGTTAAATTTTCGTATTTAGGAATGAGGAAGGCTTGCTGGGGATATGTTTAATATTCTGTACTCCAAGGATGTGAATTATGAGGTGTATGGTTTGCAATTTAGAATGATGGATTTTATCTACTCTTTGCCAATACTTTTCCTGTTAGAGTTGAACCAAACATTAAGTTTTCCCTTCAAATCCTAGAAGGTCATAAAGACCAAAGTATTTCTTCTGTAGGTGACATGGCCAGCTGCTGAACTGGTTTGACTGGGAGAGAATTATACTCTTGGTTTACTTTTCTCTTGTATCTTGTTAGGAAACCCAAACTCTGTGTTTTCCGTCTGCTGCTCTCCAGCAGCTCCATTAGCAACTTTTCCCAGAAAACAACTATCACTTACAAGTTGTTCTAAGCAGAAGCTTCCCAACATGTCTTCAGCAGTGAATATGTGTATGACTTAGAGAATCTTACCTCCTATGAAGTGTTTTAGCTTTAAATAAATGGCAAACCAGTACATTAAAGCTATGTGCTCTGCTGTGGCACCAAAGTCACCCTCATTGACTTCAGCAGGACAAGAATAAACCTGTGTGGTTTTGCCAGAGGGTTATGGACTGACTTTAGCACTTTTCCAATCTTTGGATTCTTGCAAAGACAGTACCACGGGATTGTTCTGCAACCGTGTGGATGAATTGATTGCCTGGTTTCATTCTCTTTGTTATTCTCTTCAGTATATCTTTGTGCTGAGCATCTCTTCTGTCTGTTCTCTTCAGATGCCATTGTGTTGTCAAAAGACTTCACACAGGACAATGAGTCCCCCCGCCTGTGCAGTGATGAAGTATTTTTGTTTTCAAAAGTCCTCAGCAGTGTCCCTGCTGCTCCCCACCAAGCAGAGTAGCACAGGAGTTGCTCTAAGTTCTCAGATTTCTCTGTCTGCTCTGTTTTGGGTGACACGTTTATGGAGAGTCCTCCAACCTGCTCACCTCCCCCGGGCTCACCAGCTTCTTGTGAGCCTGCTGGGGAATGGATTGGTGCTCTGCAGTGGTCACTGAACCTTGACAAGTGGCTCCACACAGACCTGGGAGGCTGGAATGAGATCTGGTACTCAGTTGCTGCCCTGACATTGAAGAATATAGTGGGAGAAATCCCAGACCTGCCTGTGACTTCATCACAGCCAGGATTTCACCCAGTTTATTTCACAGGCTCCTGGGGCACGAGTGTGCAAGGTCAGGTTCTCATCATGGTCCCACTGTGCCACAGTCTGGGAGCCATTTGCGAAGTCTTGTGGAATTGTTCCTTGTTCTCAGTAGTGAAATTCAGTGGGAGTTCCTGCCTGTGCCTTCCTGGGTTAGGAATCAGCTCTCAGCCATCAGCAGAGCTCACACTGTGTTCATGGAGGGTGGATTGGGAATCTGTGGAGGTGTTCACTTCTTGCAGAATGTTTGCTTCAGTGGGGATTTTCTTGGGGTCTTATTTCTAAAAGCATCTTTTGGAGCTTGTTTTATGTGGAGAAGAAGAATTTGGCCTTTACCACGAACTTTAACTCTAGCAGGGTGTGTGCGTGTGTTAATGCCTTTCTTTCTATAGATATGCTTGATCCAAAAAATGTGGATTCTGGAATTTGGATGCAGCTGTAAGGGAAGGATCTGGCTTGGGAGGGGGTGTTGATCCTGCCTGCTCCATGAACAGCCCTTAGCTGCCTCTTTCCTTGCCTCTTGGAGATATTCATGGGGCCCATTTTGTAGGGTCATTGTCCAGGTCTCCCTGTTGATTTCTTTAATAATACTGAAAAGGCAGTTTAAAAATTGTTACTTTGTCCAAGAAACTAGAATCAAACTAAACCAACAAAACCAGGAAAGTTCACTCTGAATTTCTGGGATGGGAGCCAGTTCTCAGCCACATGTTGTAACTGTATTATTTATGTCCTTATTTATTGACTACATTGGCACCTGGAGCTCCCATCTCGGCCTGAGGCCCGGTTGCAGTACATGTGAAAAGCATAGTAAGGGTGAGTCCCTGGCTGTGAACACCATACAAGACACAACAAACCCCAAAAAAATCTTCCAATAAATCCCATTTTACATAGCAACAGCTGAGGTTTCTCTCTGGTAAAGTTGCACAAAGAAGTGAGAGTCCTCCTGCATCTCAGGTAGGAGCTTTAGAGACAGTTCCAGCTCCAATAATGCTTCCTTGTCTCTTTTCTTTTCATGACTAAATCTCTTTTCAGTTTTTCCCCTGGATCCACTCTCCATTGTCAGAAACAGTGCCACCTCTGGCACTGAGACTGAAAGGATTAAGGGAAGGGCAATGTCCCATTCCACACTTCCCTTACTTCAGTGGTTGAGGGAAAATGTTAGTATTATATAAAAATAGTTTCTGGAATCAAAGCCAATTTATTTCAGTCAGGCTTCAAGTACATTAGAGAAAAAGAAAAGATAGATGCCAGTTATTGTGCATTGCAGTTTGGATTAGTATTTCCTATTGCTCAGGAACCTGCCATTTTTTCTGCCCTCTCTCTCTTCCCCTGAGGCATTCAATCCCTTTCTGCTCCAACTGAAGGTATAAACTTGGGTTTTCCCTAATAATGAAACACAATACCAAATTGAAGCTTCTTGAAGGGCTTGTGAGGGAAGTGTGCAAACATCTGGTTGACATTTAATCTAGAAATGTCAGGTCTTAGCATTTCCAACCCAGGCTGACAGCTCCTTGAACACTAAAATGTTCTTGTTGAGAAAATATAGAGAAGAGGTGGATCAGAGACCAAATATTAAACTGGGAAAAAGTGTTTGGTTTTTTTATAAAGAAGCGGGTGTAAGCTGTGTTTGGAAACCTTTGTGTATTCCTGATTGGAATCAGCATTACCATGGAAGGAGGACAGTTTGCTGTGGAGAATGCTGGCTGAGGCTCTCTGTGAAGGTGGGGGTGACCTCCAGCAATCCTTTTGTCATTTGAGTCGGTCAAACCGTGCAGCAGCCGGCCAAAGCTGGCTCCAGGGCTGTGCAAATGGCAGGAGGTCCCCAAATCCTCTCTGCCACGCTCAGGCACTTGTCATTGTGGCTGTTTCTGTCCCAGAGGTACCACATTTGTACCCTGGAGCACACTTGACTTCTCAGTTTAGCAAAGAGTTTGATAGGAATGCAGGACTTGCGTTCCACTGGCTCCCAGGATTGTTTAAGCCCAGCCTAATGGTACATTCCCTCTTCCCAGATCCCAGGGTGATGCTTCCTGTGGGCTCCTTGGGGCACGTGGCCTACGCAGGGCCCAGCTCTCTTGGTGAGACTGAGGAGATTTAGTCACCAAGTCCTGGAAAAGCCCAGGCTTGAATGCATGTTTAAATCCCACTTAAATAAATGAAAATGAAGTATCTGCCTAGAAAATGGAGCAAGAAACTGCTTTGGAGGCCTGACTTGGACTGAGAAAGTCAGGCTTCAGTTCTGACTGAAAAGTTCAGAAGTTTCTCTGTCCTTGCCTAGGGCAGAGGTTTTCTTTTCCCAAAAAGTAATACAGAAGGGAGAAACAACCATTCCTGAGAAGGTACTGTTTTTAGCAGAGGTGATGGGAGCTTTTTTAAGAAAATTGGCTTTTTAACATTATCTAGTCTTTTGACTGCATTCTTCTAGTTTTCACTGTCTTTATACTCCTCTGTGTCTTTAATTCCTTCCAATACGCTTCGTCTTAAGGAAAGAACGAGCAGATGTTCACATGTTATTCCAGGTGAGGTTCCACCATCTGCCTGTGACATAACCAGATTTGTATTACTTGACACTCTGACCTTACATTCTCCTGGCTCTTCTCTCCCCTGCAGTCATGGCAGAGCTGCTCCTCATGCTGCAGGCAGGGATGACGCACACACACAATATCTGGATTTAATGGTGACTCTTCATCCCATAAGTCAGGCCCCCTGATGTGCTGTATCTAGCAACAAATGTCATCAACACTTCTCCTCTTCCACTGCCCATTCACCTTCCTTCAGAAAAGCTTTCTGCTTAATGGGGTGTCCTGGTCCCAAGTGAAAGAAATAATTTCTTGTCCAATTTTCTTCTGCACAACATCCTCCAATGTAATGTCATGTTTCTTATATCCAGCCATGGTGAAAACAGCAGGCAGGCTGGCCCTTGGAAGTGAAGATATAGGATCTGATCTGGTTTTCATTGGAATCAGCGATCAAGTTCTCACTTCAGCAAAACTCATGACTCACACATGGCTCACAGCATCTCATTTGCACCAGTGAATACTCTGTGTTGAAACAAAGGTCATTAGAAAATGTACCCAAGAGGTTAAGACCTGTTTAAATACACATTAAGGGATGTAATGTTTGAGGGGAGTGCAGTTAAACTGAGCAAACCTGATAGGAGACCATGTCTCCTCAGCTTTTAAAGGGTGCATCAGATTTTCTGATCTTTCTTTATTGTTGGCTGATCAATAAACGTGCTTGGCTTTGCTCTAGCAGGAATAGTGGGGTGGAGGGGGAATGGGAACAGTTTGTTTCAGGAAACAGTTTCATGTAAGCTCAGCTTGTAAGAATCTCAGATTGAAGAGTTCACATGACTGGAAGGCAAAATCTTCTGGCTGAGGGCCAAGTAGGGAAATGAGTGGTGTTTGCTGGGGGAGCTTAACCCCGCTTGGGGACAGGAGGAGGGGCTGGTGGGGGGGTAAGTAAGTGCCCTCTGAACCTGTTTCTACCTTTCTGAACCCACTTTGCCTCCCCTCCTCCTGAGGGGACTGGATCTGTTGGTGGTGATCCCAAAAGGCTCTGTTTTCATTGTTATCTGTGCCCATGTGGAGGCTCTTCCTAGGAAAGGTTCCTTGAGTACAAGCCATGAATGTTGGTTTTTTTTTGGTTGCTTGAGAATCACCCTTTCCAGGTGGTTCAGGAAACTGGGATGTGCAGTGCTGGGAGCTGTGGGATGAGCTGGTGCTGCTGTGGCCCCACCTGAGCAAGGTGATGGGGTGATGTCTCAAGATGTGCAAAAAGACTTTTCCCTGATCATGATCATCCCATGTTGCACAAGGCATCTCATTCTGCTTCTCTGAGAAGGAAAGGCTGAAAAAGGGGTGGAGAACAGAGGGACTGTTCCCTCTTTTTGTCCCCTGGAGGATGTGTGATTTTATTAAGTACAAATCAAAAGTCTACTTGATTTATTACAGCCTCCAGCAAGAGGAGAGGAAGAAATTCTGAAAAACGTTCAGTTTTAGTTCATGTCTTTCAGTCTTGGACAGAAAAGAAAGAAGCAGGAACTAACTTTCCATGTAAAGTTCGGGTTTTGTTTAAAATTTTCACTTGGGATTTTGTTTTCATTAAATTACCAAATTACTGGGTTTGGTCAAACCTCCAAAGCTAAAAGGAATCAGAAGCTAATTGCAAAACGTGGCAAAAAATATTTTGTTGGTGATATTCTTTTCTTTGTATCTTTGCTAACTTGTTAAAAGAGAATACCAAAATGAGATGTCTCCTTTTATCCATGTATATTAAAAAAATTCCTTTTCAACTTCCACACCAAATAATTGTAATTTTTCCAACTAGTTATATTCCACCTATTGGAAGCATTTTTTTCTTTTACCCCAAATTCCATGTATATATTGATACTCAATCTGCCCTTTAAAAGTCCCGTAGACCCAGGCTTAAATTTGTTTTGAGAATTTGGATGTGTTTTGGTGGGGAGCCGGGTTGAGCCCCAGCTCCAGGCACTCTCTGCCATATGGAAGTGTTTGCAGATGCATGCTGGGTGATGTGGAGCTGAACCATGGCTCCTCATAGAGGAGCAGTGCTGCCTGCTGAGCATGTTTGGGAATCCAGGGTTTAGTTGAGCAGGATATCTATTTTCTGGGTCAAAAAGAGCATAATGTGGCACTCGGCTCTGGTGGAAAGTCATGGAGAACTGGCTTCCTACCCGCCCTTTGTGACACTGACAATGTGTTTCTGAATGAGTGAATTCAAGGGTTAAATGTTGGACATATGGGGTTTTATAGTCTTGGCCCAGCCCTCTTTTATAAAGGAACTGGAGAGTGGGTGCAGAGCTGGACACCAAACTGGCAAGGTGTCACCAGGGGCTGGTGTGTCAGCGCTCGTACAGCCACGGCAGAGAGCCTCTGCACATGGGCTGGGCCCATCACAGCTCCTCCTCTTCACGTCCATCTCCATGAGCTGCACACAGGAGATGGAACTGTGCCATGAGAAAACCCATCCTTGCCCTGTCAAAACATCCAGCTTTGCCATGTGCTAAGTGCAGGACGTTACCAGGCCCTTTAGCTTTCACAAACTCTGCAGGCACATCCAGAGTCTCCGTCCAAGCCTCAGGCTCCCTAGCACTATTTATGAGGGCATGAGATGACAGGACGAAGGGGAATGGCTCAAAACTGACAGAAGGTAAGGTTATATTGGATATTAGGAAGAAATTCTTTGCTGTGAGGGTGCTGAGGCACTGGAACAGATTGCCCAGAGAAGCTGTGACTGCTCCATCCCTGGAAGTGCTCAAGGCCAGGCTGGATGGAGTTCTGAGCAGCCTGGTCTGGGGGAAGGTGTCTCTGCCTTTGGCAGGGAGATTGGAATGAGATGAGTTTTAAAGTCCCTTCCCATCCAGGCCGTTCTGTGATTCTGTGGTGAAGACTTTCTTGATTTGTGAGTGCCATGAGTTGCACAGACCAGAGGTTCTAGAAGTACCACCTATGTGTATTGCTGGACAGCCTAGGGAGACCTGTTCTTACACTCCCTTTTGTGGGCTTCAAGTTTGGGAACATGCCTTGGGCTGAAGAGCTGCTGCTTTGGAGCAGTGGTATGTGGGGTCACCTGTGGGGTGGGAGGAAGGGCTTTTCAGGAGTCAGCTGCCTTGAGTACACAGTGCTTCATCATTTTGTTTGCTTAATTGAAAATCACCTTAGAAATGCACAGTAAATATTGTTTATGCTACTGCAAGAATGTGTCCAAGTTGATTCAATCCTGAAACCAGCTGGAAAAGCACCAGCACTTATGTCATGCTTGCTCATGACTTATGCAATCAGAGGTGATTTGCAGCACACTTAGCAAAAGGTAGAATGAAGAATTTGACCTCTCTGCCTAAGCTGGGTCTAGATGCAGTACTGAGCTCTTAAATGCCCAGATATCAGGATTTCATAGAAGAGCCCCATGAGTTTTCACACTTGCATGTAAAATTTCCCCCCCTCTGGAGCACTGAGGCTGGTGCTGTTTGACAACACACACACGTGCAAAATCACCCTGGACTGTGCAGAATCAATCGGGGGATGCTGTTTGTGTCCGGAGAGAAGTATTTAATCATTTTCCCAAAGATATCCCCTTGATATGAATGGTAACAGGATGTTTATAACAGAGATAAGGCTGGGATGAAATCCTATCCCTCTCTGGGAGCTAATAAAAGCAAAGATTTGGAATTAAGTATCACTTTCTCTGAGCTGCACACGAATGAGGAAATGGGGTCAGAAGGGCAAGCTGCAACATTGTAGGCACTTTATCTAAAACATAAACATTACTAGAGTGCATTCTGGCCAAATTAACTCTCTCAGATCTGCCATGTTAGCATTCCTGTAGTACTTAAGCCTGCCAGCTTTGCTGCTCTGCTGACTGAGGGTTGAACTCCAAGTTGGGGTTGACACTTGCAAACAGGGCTCTGGGTGGGGAGGGTCTGTTGAACCCTTCTGCAATTAAATAGTCTCCAATGAAATGCCGATGTCATAGTGAAAAAGAAAAGAGGAAAAAAAATGAAGGTGGGGTGGAGTCACAGAAATATGATCTGCTCTGCTCAGTGCACAAACCCCTGAAAAGTGGAGTAAAAACAGGAGTATTTGCTTTGCTACTGTTCACTGCAAAACACTTGGATCAGAGAGGCAGGGCTTGAAATTGCAGCCTCTTTCAAGTCCAGAGTGAGCCTTTTGATACCACACTGGGTAGTTTAGCCCTGGGTGATGTCAACATCTTCTTAAAATCAGTATACAACTTTGTGGTGGGGATACTCTGCAAAGTCAACATCACCTGTGTTTGAGAGATGTCATGGGATTGCTGCAAGAGCTGCTCACAGGTGCTCCAACCAAAAGCAAGATCCCCTTGTGCCAGGCAGTGTCCAGGTGTCTGTCACAGAAACAGAAGGGCAGGAAGCACATGTTATCCCTGTACATTGGCACGAGGGATTGGTGGAGCTGATGCTATCTCCACCATGAAAGCAGAGGTGCAAAGGCCTGCAAAGAGGAGGAAAGATATTAAAATTAGCACCTTCCCAAGATCAGACAAACACTTGGGAGCTAAATTACTTGCAAGCTAAGGAGGAAGCAGAAGAGAGCAGAATGTGCTCCACACCTTTCCATGGAGCAGATGGCTCCCACAGTAGCTATGGACCTTGGCCAGGAGGGATGGGGAGAGCTCTGCCCCAGGGGTCTGTTCAGGCCTGGCTGCAGCTGGTTGAGTTTGGAGTATCTGTTCCACTTGAAATGCTGCCTTGTTTTAATATTTTTCTTAAATTTTCATTCTGATTCAAAATTAATGTGGTATTTTCTAAATGTACTGGGCAAGAAACCATCTGCACCTTTTGCAAAAATCAAGTCATGGCAAGTGCTTGGAGTGAAGGAACTGCTTAGGCTTGGGGTGTTTTTGGTTTGGTTTGGGGGTTTTTTTGGTTGGGTTTTTGTGGGGGTTTTTGTTTGTTTTGTTTTTGGTTTTTTTTTTTTAGAAATAATAGATCCTCGGGGTCTCCTAAGTGCTCATGGTAGTGACCACTTTTCTATCTTCAATTTTATAAAACGGTAAGGTGGTCCTAAATATCCTGTCTTTCTGGGATCCTTGGGAGTCTTACAGCAGGGAGGTTGATGGGGCAGGGATTGCCACCTCCAGGGCACTGTGTGTACAGTGAGGATGCTCTTGGAGGTACAAGACTGAGGAAACCTGGTGTCCTCACAATTCCCTGGTAGGAACCCAAAACCCTCAGCAATTTCCCTCAGCCCTGCAGAGTTGATGGCAATGGATATCCTAGAACCCATCCTGGGCATCAGAAGAAGGATATCAGTTTGAAATTCCATCTGTATAATGGCCTTTTGTCAATAGAATGAGACTTTGTGATTATAAAAGCATTTCTTATATTACTGTTCTCTAATTTCCAGTCACAGAACTGTGAGATTCAATGGTCCAGAGTTAAATGGGTTGTCCAGAGTCTCACAAGCAATTGGAAGCGAGACAACCCAGACTCAAAGTCCCAGCCCTTGCTTTTAGGACACCCAAACTACCTTTTTATCTAGTTCCTTCCTGAGAAACCTCTTGAGTTTGTAAACTGCCTAGTTGGGTCCTTCCCCCCCACACCCCGTCTTTTTTTTTTTATCCTCTCATTTTTTTTTCCTTTTTCTTTAACACAGTCGCTTGAATTCTTATCATAATTCCTTATCTATGGCAAAGAGAAGTGTAAATACCTCAAGTAAAATCTCAGCTGTGCTGAGAACAGCCAGTCCTTGTTAGCTGATGGTGGTTTATGTTGCAGATAGCAGTTATCTGAGGAGGCTTTGCACAGCAGTGTAAAGCCATTCCTTTGTCAGCTGAGGTCCATCAAAGTCCTGTGGAGGATTTGGCCGCTGGAGCATCCTGGTAGGGCACTGCTGTGCCATTGCAAGGTGCCTTGGCAGGAAATGAGGCAGCCATTCCCTTGAAATCTGAACTCTGTGATGCTGTGAATTAGAGGGGAGTGTTGTCTCCAGCGCCAGCTGCCAAGGGATCGTGCTGCCAGCTTACTCCTTTCCTCATTTTATTTCCCAGTGGACCAGCTTCCAGCTGGATCCCAGCCCTTCAGAAAGGGGAGGAGAGTGGAGGCTGTGATTTGCTAGAAATCATCCATATAGGGGAAAATGGGAGTGGGTAAAAAGAATTGGAACAAGTTCTTCAAGTAGCTTATAAATCCACATTGCTGTCTGGAAATGCTGCTGAGCATCCCATAAACCTATCCTTTTCCTTATGCTGTTCCCTCTGCTCCTAGCACTGGACACCGAAGCCATGTCAGATAGGTCACTTCACACTGACCTTTTATTTTATTTTTTTTTAAAGCACACAAGGAGTTCCTATGGTTTCAAATCGTGCATGTGACAAAGCTGTCAGTATTCGGGAGGAATTGCCAGCAGTGTGTTAATCCCAGCACTCACACCGATCTCCTTGGGTGAGATCTGCTCCCCTTCCAACACCTTCCTTCCAGTTTTCTTTCTAAACCACAATCAAAACTCTCCTGTATTTTGTTTGAGATTTGAAGCAGCCAGTGGTTCATTGATTTCACATAAAGGGCTTCTGTGCAGGGGATTGTGCATTCGTTAGAGCCGGTCACCCTCGTCCAAAGCCCTGGGAGGAGCCGGTGGGGTTTCCATCCCAGCCCCCTTGCAAGGGGAGGGGAGCAATGCTGGTGCTGCTGACTGTGCTGAGCCTTTGGGGTCTCACTGGGGAGCTGGGTGAGGCTGCTCAAAGAGGGAGAGCCAGCCAGACTGGCAGAAAGTCTTTATTCCTTCAGCCCTGTGGCTGGGGCAGGGACCTGGACTCCAGACAGACACATATGGAAGTGTCCACCTCCTGCCTGTGGCTCCTCAGGCTGTGACATATCTGGTGTGTTCTGAGCTCAATATCTGGTGCTCAAAGTGAACCCAGGGACTCCAGTCCTGTGTTACATCAGTTGTCTCTGTTAAAGTGTCTTATATTTTGCAGCCCCCACTTTAACAGGGGATTAAAATAGTCCAGTGCAGCTTCCTAGCTTGCCTGGAAACTGTGTGCTTGGTGAGGTCCCTGTGCCTTCATTTCTCTGCTCCTCTTCTCTCTCCCAGGGTTCCATTTGGACCCATGTGGCTTTGAGGTAGCAAAGCCTTGCTGGGCTGGGGTCAGAAACACACTCTCCTCTCCACCACCTCCAAGGATCTGTCAGAAGTGGCAGCTTTTGTTTTTTCAGCCAAGCTCTGTGTCTGAAAAAATCAGTACAGGATCCTCATAAATTGGTGTGTGTGATGGTGCTTCTATATTTGGGATTCTGTTCCTTGTGGTTGCACAGAAAGGTTTGAAAACATGCACTGGGGAGACCAGCAGAACATAAATCTATCTTATTTCAAGTATGCAATTGGTAAGGCAATCTCATCCCTCAGTCTCATCCCTCAGTGGCCAAGCGAGGATTTTTGAATGTGTTGTTCTGGCAAAAGTTAATACCTTATTATAGCTTCAGGGATAAGTTTGCACCAGCTTACCCTGAGTGACTGAGTTAACATGCAGGTCTGCAAAAAATATATGGATTTTAAAAAATAATTAAAAACACTGTGCAGACATCATAGTTTTATTTAAGTGGGGCTGTGTTACATGACAACCTTTCTACCCCAGCCACCTTTATTGCAATAGCAGCAGGGTATGTTGGTTTCAGTATGACTTGCAGATATTCTTTTCTCTTTCTGAACTGCATTCATGAACAAGATTATGTGGATGGAAATGATGTATGGAAATCTCTCAATCTAAGCAGTGTTGGAAATTACCAAATCATAAATTTTAAGCCATATAAGCACCTTGGATTTAGTGGAAATTGGAAAACAGTCAAGAAATCAGGCCCTAAGTTCTCACTGTACCGAAAAAGTTGAAGACTCAGGTGGGCAAGAGCATTCAGTGAAGGTAAGCAGGGTTAGTCCCAGGTGGGACCTGTTCCTCTGTCTCTTCTGCAGGAATCACCAGATGGCTTGTGCTGAGTGGAATTAAATGTGCCTGGAGTCTGGTTTATCCCACTTCTCATGGACATTTTCCCTGCAATATTTAGCCTGCTCCTCATTAGGCTGGAGAATGAGATTTAGCCTCCCTGGCCTTTGTTTCTCCTGGTGCAAGAAGGGACCTCCCATCCAAAGATGCCTTTTGACTGGAAGTGCAAGAAACTGTTGGCAATTTGCCTGTGGATTTCTGTGCTCACACAGAGCCTGGCACAGAGAAGATCTCATAGAAGGAGAGAAAACTGGGTCCTGCCACTGACAGCAGCAGTAATGATAACATAGGAACTGACAAATCACCATTTCCTCTTCTCCTGAACTATTTCCAATTCTTCTGACTAGGAAAAAGTCATTAATGTGCATGTATTCTGTACAGTTTTGAATCCATCAGTTCTCTTTGCCTAAATGCACATTTTATTTCAAGCCAAACCCTGACGTGTGTTCCTACTGAATGTGCTTAAACATTTCCTTGATATTCTCTCAGGTGCCTGTCTATGAGGACTTTAGAGCAGGTAAGCTTCCCAGAAAATATTGTAGTCAATGAGTTTTACATCACAGGCTCCCTCTCACACTCTTTTCCTTTTTTTTTTTTTTCCTTTTGAAGTGGAAACTGTATTCATTTTCAAAGTAGACATGTGCGGTCAGCAAGGATGAAAATGAAGGTAACTGTCAAAAATCCTGCCAGAAGGGATTTCTCCACTTTAATTCCTGCTTACATTATTAAGACAAGTAAATTATCTTTTCATGGAATGTTTCCTTTTTTTCTGCAAACACTGCTGATAAATGATGTAATATTCAAGGCCCTTCTCCACAGCTGTTGAAGCCCAAAATTTCTATTCCCTTCACCACAAGAGGTGCAGATGCCAAGTAAAACCTTAACCTGGCTTTCATGAAGAAATGTGATGGTATCACAGAGGGAAATGAGGAATCTACAAATATTATTCTGAAAGTAATGGCTTGATTGAGCTCCTGTATTTTTTCCTGGGTATTTTTAGGAGCCTGCTCTTGTTGCTACAGGGATTAGGGAGAAGCCAGAGTTCTGAAATGGTAGCTGAGAGGGGCTTTCTTTGGCTGTGAACTGAAATACTATTTTAAAACCACCTTGACAGGAACGAGCTATAGCTGCTGTCAAAGCAGAAAGCTGCTATGTTTGTCCCTGAATTTTTAACCAGTTCTCAGGAAGGGCTTGCTTTCTATGCTGCTTTCAGATTGTCACTGTCAAAACCAAGAGGACTTCATTGGTATCATTTAGGAAGATGGAGTAGCTCAAGCAGAAAAACCTCATCGTCTGACAGGATAGTATAGTGCCTCTTTGTGAAAAGGGATCCCTTTTCTTCTGGTTTTTATCCTTCCCTAAGCTGTCCACTGAAACTTGAATAGCAGAGGCCACTTTTGCTCCATATCTAAAATAAATTAGGTCAGTTGTTGACATTTTAGCACAAGTAGCTTATCTTAGGGGTAAGAGCTGCTTAACCCATTGCAAGGAGGAATGAATACTTTTTCCCCCACCCCAACATAAACAGTCCCTGGACTTTCCAAACAGTGTTTTGGAAGGTCTCTTGACATCTGACACTGTGCAATTTACTACTCTTGTCAGGTGAGTAGCTTTGTCTCTGGTGACCAAGACTCGTCCCTGCTGCACTGGTGATGGGTGTTCTGGCACCTCAGTCCAGCACCCACTGCTGCTCCTTTCCTCCCTCTGTGGACAGAAGTTCCAGCTGCCCGTGAGCCATCTCTCATCTGCTTGAGGGCCTTGTCCTCCTGCTTCCAAGATAAGGAAAAAAATGACACTATTTAATCGTGGAATTGGTTGGAACCTCCTTGTTGTGCTCTTTTATGGCTAAATGAGCAACCTTTGAGGGGAAAACTTGTAAACTTGTGGCATTTTGAGTTTAGGAGGTTAGGGACACAGAGGAATTGATAGGTGTCAGATCACCTAAAAATTCTCATATACTGATGTGAGGAGCCAGCCCATCTCTGGCTGTTGCTTTTCATGCTGAATATGCCAACTTCAGCCTCCCATCACTGTGTACACAGCTGTGGATTGTCAAAGGGCAGGACAGGGAATTTTAGACCGGGATTCAGTTGCATAAGTAGTATGAATTTTGGATAAGGACCCAAGTGTCCTGTATCTGGTACGTGGCTAATTTTTACTGTTGATGCTCTTTGACTCCATTCCTCTGAGCAGTGCTTATTTTAAATGTGGATATTAAACCTGAGGGAAATACAGAAGGAATAAGTGAATTTTAAGGGTTCAGGGCTAGATAAAATGTATCAGGTTAATTAACATGAAGAAAAGGAAAAAAAAACCACTCTTTTTCTCTGGTATGTGCACAAAAGATTTGCAAGTTCCCAAATACCCTGGTGAGATGTGTGAATGATAAACTTTAACAGCACAAAAGTAACTTTTAGAAATATTCATTTATTTTTCAGTAAGAGAACATTGTTTATATGGGTCCAAGGAAGAGGGCACAGGTGGTTATTGGGATGGGCCTCTCTGAAAATATCCAAATCCTGCTTGTAGCCCACTGAAAAAATCCCTGGTGCTGCCTGAGCTAAAAAACATGTACCTGGCATGCCAAGGCGCTGCAGAACCACCTCCTGACCCGTAACCCCTGAGTTCCTGTGCCTCAGGAAGCAGTGGCCTCCAAGATGCGCGGTCCCGTGTGAGGTGTGCTCAGGAGCAGTTGAACACTGGGTTCTCCAGAGCCAAGGCAGAGAAGCTGAACGTGATTCACTGCACTGAGGGAGCCTGGCTTTAGCCTTTAGCCTGGGCTCGGAGGCGGCCGGCGTGGCTTCCTGGCGTGGCCGTGCTTCCCAAGAAATCCTTACGTATTCTAGGTGGAGGCGCTGATTGCAGCGCATGAAGTCAAGCCATGTTTAGCAACAGCCTTTGATGAGAGCACCATCCCTTCTGTCGGATCCTGAAGACATTACCTAAGTGGTTGCTTTTGGAATTCCTGGGAACTGCCCAGCTCAGGGCTAATGGAACCAACCAGACACATGTACACACCAAAAATGAGATTTGCTTAGCACCTGGGGCCAAGCCCTCAGCTGATAGAAATGACACTAAGCTAATTATAGCAGCCTTAGATTTGTCCCAGGAATATTATTATTTTTCTATTTAGAGAAGTGCTAGCAGTTTGCAGGAGCTTGTTATTAGGAATGAGCCAACTATTTCAGAGGAAATTATGGAGTAATAACAACCACAGAACCTAAATTAGTTGTTTTTAACTTATGAGAGCATAAAATAATATCTAACACCACTAACCACTATTCTTTTTTGCACTCTTTAAAGCTTCAGCTGCGCTTTGCCAAACCAATTGTTTCCAGATTCTGTCAAAAATATTGTCCTTGGGCAGAAAGCTTGGATGCTGAATTTCAACCCAGAATGATTTTTATGGCAGAGTGACAGAAACCTTGAAAAGGGGATTTATAATGAATACAGCCTTAACTACTGTGGCATGAACGGTGCTGCAATTCTCATTAGCTGAGCTTTTTTTCCCTGTTTTCTCAGAATTTCAGAGGTGGGGCTGGCCATAGGAAGTAGTTGACTTGTGTGTACACTTCTGTCATGGCAGGAAAGGAACTCACAGCTTCATTTCCCCTTTCATCCCTGAACATCTGTCAGGGTTCAAAGATTCTGAAGCAATAGGATTTTGGGATGGTTTTTCATGTTGTGGCTGTGAGCGTGGGCAGCTGGTGTGACTGTGGTGTGTGAGCCGAGGGGTTTCAGCATCAGGAGTTGACTCTTTTCCTCCTCTTTAATGAGGTTTATTCACTGGGACACTGTGGAAGGGCTTTGAACCTGAGAAGAAGCCTCAGCAAATAATGAGGGAGAGGGACCAGCACGTAGAGGATGTGCCAGGTTTGTGTCCTGCTCAGCTTTACTGCTCGAGTCCAGACCTTGGGTTGTGGGAGAAGGTGAGAGGCTTCTCTGTGTATAAACACCAGGTGTGCAGGGTTGGGAAAGGGGAGTGGAGAGCTGGCTGGAGGATTTTTCTCTATGTTTGGACTTCTGTTTTCTGGAGCAGAGACCAGTGACCAAGCTCTTGCAAAAGTGATGTAGGTGCACTTTCATTTTAAGGTGTTTCCTCAGCACAGCACAACATTCAAGGCAAAAAAACCAAATCTAAAAACCCCTTTAAAACCAGTTTGTTATAGAAACAGAGTTTCTGACTGCACATAGCCCTGAAGCAGCATTGTGACCCTTCTTTGAAATGTCAGTGTAAATATATATCATCTTAAGTATCCAACTTCCAAACTCTCAAGGTGGGATCTCAGCTGTGGTGGTGGAAACAGCGGGGAAACCAAAAGCCCTAAAATAAGAAGTGATTTCTGTAGCCCACTGGGTCTCCCCAGGATGGTCTCCTGGGGCTGGAAAATGATACATGTGGTGAGTAATGTCATCATCGTCCCAGAGCAGAAAACAAACCCAAGTTAAAGGTCTTGGAAGTCTTTCATCTCCACTTTCCCAAGCCACAAATGGTGAAATCTCCACATGGTTTGCTCAGATTCCTTTTGAAAGATGAGAACTTCTGTCCTCCATGGGAGAGGCAGAATGGGAATGAAGCTGCTCTGTTAATGAAGAAACCATTAATAATAATTGACCCTGCTAGAGGCTGTTCTTGTGGTGCCTTCTCTTGGTGTCTTTGATAGGGAGAGGGAAGATTTCGATGAACCTACAAGATCTCTCATGTCTGTCTTTGATGCTGTTGAAATTCACTCAAGGAAAGAGGATTCTTCCAAAATGAATATCCCAGTTGGGAGCTTCATTGGGCATGTGCTTTGCAGCAGATGGTGTGAAATGCTTTATGTGGTTGCTGCCACAGTTGCTTTTAAGAGCCATCTTTTTTTCTGAATTGCTTCTTTTGAAAAAAATTGAATTGATTAGAGATATATATAAATATATATATATAGATATATAGAGAGATATATAGAGATTATATATATGCACACACCCACGTATATATATGTGTGGATGTGGATTGTGTTTGAAGATGGTGAGCTGAGTGTCATCACCCAGCCCAGGAGACCGAGGCTGGGGTGTGCTCTGGCAGCCCACTGGAGGTTGTGCATACTCTGCTGCCATCTGGCTAACGTGAAATCCTTCCCCCTTGCCTTGGCATTCCAACCAGGGAGCATTCCTTGCCTCTCTTTTGTGAGTGGCTGGGCTATCACTTCATGCAATTAAGTAAAAATGCTTGCAAATATCCCCTCTCTGCTACAGTGAAGCACCTCCCAGTACAACACTGATGTACTTAGTTCAGGAATTGTGATTTTTGGTTTGGTTTTTTAGGTTGTTTTCTTTTTCCAGCTGGAAATAATAATTTAACAGTTTTCAGCAATTTTGTCTTCAGGGCCTGACCTGCCATTTTGGGGGTTTGTATGTCTGCTTGACTGTGCATAAGGGCAGATGAAGAGAAAACACCTGCCAGCCCAAAGGTACATGCA
>VXBQ01002013.1:45460-124238 GCA_013400175.1 Phainopepla nitens | reverse complement strand
GCCAGCCCAAAGGTACATGCACTTTGTCTGGCTTCTTCTTTGGGATCTCCTTTTCCATCTGCTCCGTGTTTGTGTAATCCAAAGCAAAGGCTGCACCAAGCCAATGCAGGGCAAGGGGAAGGGAATAAACAGTCATGTTTGTTTTCCATCCTCTTGCTGTCAGATACAAAGGACAACTTCAAAGCACTACATAACGAAGTTGGGTGATACACCAACCATAATTAAAACGCCCCTGCAGGAAGTCATGTCACTGAAGCAACAACTGCTTCAGAAAGCAATAACAGTTTTGTGCCAAAGGCATGTGAAACTTCTGTGTCTGGGCCGGGACTCAAAAAAAAAAAAAAAATGCTTCTTGCTTTAATGCATCCCTATCCAGGACAATTGAATTTAATTCTGAGACTGCACTGGTTACAGTGGGGCCAAATTAAAGCACAGACTGGACAGTGTCAATGAGCCATCTCTGAGCAGAGGGGTTGGAGGTGATTTCTGTGGGAGAGCTGTGCCTGGGCAGAGCTCAGCCTTTCCAGCTCCCTCACACTCCGTGGCTTTATCAAATCTCGTGTTGCTCACTGCCTGCATCCAAGTCCTGCCCTGAGGGAATTAAAGCAGGGCACGGCACTGCTGAGTGCTGTACCCAGCTCCAGGGTCTCCAGCACAGAAGGGACAGGGACCTGTTGGAACCAAACCCGAAAGAGGGACAGCAAGTTGACAGTGGGATGGAGCACCCGTGCTATGAGGGAAGGATGAAAGAATTGGGATTGTTCAGCCTGGAAAGGAGAAGGCTTTGAGTGACCTGTTTATGGCATTGCAGTACTTGAAGCAGCCAACAAGAGAGATGGAGAGAGACTTTTGACAAGGGCCTGGACCAACAGGACAAGATGGGGAAGAGCTTCAAACTGGAAGAGTGTATGCTTAGATTAGATATTAGGAATTCTTTCTGGTGAATGTGGTGAGGTGCTGGCACAGATTGCCCAGAGAAACTGTGGTTGCTCCATCCCTGGAAGTGTTCAGAGCCAGGCTGGGTGGAGCTCTGAGCAACCTGGGATAGTGGAAGGTGTCTCTGCCCATTGCAGGTGGTCTCTGAGGTCCAAACCATTCTATGATTCTGTGTTGTGCAGGAGGAACTTGGAGTCAGCAGAAGGGTGGTGTGACCCTGCCCCAGAGGAGAACAGTGGGGTGCCCTTAGGGTGCTGCTGAGTGCCTGTGTTGTAATTCAGTGACACCCAGGTGGAAATGGTGACAAGTTGCCCACACAAAGTGCTGTGTTGCTGATGACTTGTGCAGAGGCAAAGGCATCCCCATCTGTACCAACCCTGGCACTTGAGCACCATGCTGATTTATTTGTGTCATTTGGTTGGTCTCTTTTTCCAGGCAGCAACTGACAACGAGGGGACAAAGTCTCAAGCTGCACCTAGGGAAATACAGGTTGGATATTAGGAAGAAGTCCTTCACAGAAAGGTGATAAAGTTCTGGAATGGCTGCCTGGGGAGGTGCTGAAGTCACCATCCCTGGATGTGGCACTGGGTGCCAGGGTTTAGTTGAGGAGTTGGGCACGGGTTGGACTCAAGGATCTTGAAGATCTCTTCCATCCTTATTACAAACAAGGTCCAGAGTCCACTAAAGCCAACAAAAAAACCCTACTTGGCTCTGGGTTGTGCTTTTGTGCATTTCTCATGACTAGAAGAAATGCTCCTTCTGTAGTTATTGTGTTTACTGGGTTTTTAATATTAATTAGCGTTGTGATGGAGTTTTTAAGCATTAAATAGTATCTGTGGTGCTGCTTTATGTCCTTTGTAGCTGCTGTCCTCTGTGATGCTGTAAATGTCAGTGCTTTCTACTTTTTTCCTTTATGGTCAGGGTTGGAAAGGATAAATCCTGCTGAATGATTATGAAGTTGACTTTGGAAGACTTTATTTTAAAAGTCAAGTTATACTCCTTTATTTAAAGAGTAGTAATTCTAAAGTGGAAGCAAATTGTTGAATAGATTTACCTGGAGGAAAAGGGGAAAAGCAGCTGCTGCTTTCTATTTTATAAAAGTAGCTTAAAGCATAGATGGTCAAAAAAAAACCCTAAAACCCAAACCAAAAACCCCCAAAATCTCTCAGTGCAGGTCACTTTGAAGAGAGAAGTTTATTCAGAGCTTGAGGAGTGAGCCCCAACAATGAAGTTAAGTTACAGACAAAACCCATGTTTTATCAATCAACTGCTGCTTTCAAGTTTGACAACTTTTGTAAGCAGGAAAATGTCAATTACAGAAGATATTTGAACCTGTGGAAATAACCCATGGAAACACAAAATGTCTGTTCACACATCAAAATGATCCAGACTCGAAGGAAGTTAAAAACCAGAATGCACTAAGGAATTATCTGACGGAAAAATGGAAACTTTGTTATGAATTTTCAAGAAATATTGGCTAATTAATTTCTTTGGTGAGTTTATAAGGTTATTTAGGATTGGAGAAAATGAGGTAACTTCCGTATTTTTCCTGATGTGTAAAAGCTATGGAAACACTTTGAAATGAGTGTCCCATCATTATGAATTCATTTGGTTATCCTTTTAATAACAATGATCGTACTCAGGCATTTTATATGGATCTTACATCCCATCTCCTTCAGGTGCTGCTTGGTCACTTCACTGAGCACTTGTCAGCTGGGTCTTATTAAATTCCCATTAAGGAAGGAAGAGCTAAATACCCAGTAAAGAAGCTGAAAGGGAAAAAAAATCTAAAAAACACATCGGCTCAGGCCTGGAAAATTAGTTTGTGCAGAGCAAAAAATGTTCTATTTAAATGAACAAAACACTGAAATTGACTGTTTAACATCCATTGCCATGATAAAAAAAAAATTGTCAGGAACCTGATTCTAACAAAGCAAAATTAAATCAATGCTCACTTTCTGCAGCGAGATGTGCTCTTCGATGATGGGTTTTGTTAAATGCAGCCAGTGTAGCTGGAAAAAGTAGACACAAACTTCCAGACTTCTGAGCTCCTCAGGTCTGAAGGGTGTGATTTAATGTTCTGAGTTTTAGAGAGCCTCTTAAACCAAACACCAGCATTTCCTAGGGCCGGGTAAGACTGAGCATGGCGAGGTCTGATAACAAGTACAAGTTTGCTTGGACTTGAGTTCAAATGTCCCTTCACGTTGCCTTTAATTTACAACTTCAGCTGAACAAATTAGGATGATTTTATATCTGCACAAATGCCTGTGTTGAGTTTTTGATGCTGTTTTACTGGTCTGATGAAACTAGAGCAATCTCCCATTAAAACTCCAGGCACATGAATGCTAAATTAGAGCCCAAAATTATATGGTCAGAGGAGCGTGTTTCCAACAGGGAGGAGCACAGCTTGTTTCATAGATACGTTAATAAGCAACACTTTTTTTTTCTCATGGAATATTTAACATGGTCATCAAAGACTAAACATTTTTACTTTAACCTGGAATACTTTCAGTGTGGGGTTAAAATGGGAAAGTTTTCAGTTAAAACCTTTTGTACTGTAAAAATTTCCTTTTTACATTTTCTGTGAAAGGTTTCATTTAGTTAAATCAGACATTTTCTGTCTAAACCCAGAATTATTTGAGAGCCTGATTTGGATTATTCAGTTTATGGATGTAATAAGATAGATGGGCTAAGGAATCTCTTGTTGCATGGGGGCTAAGCATTACGTTCACCCAAATCCAGCATTCTTGCCCTATTTTTTTTTTTGCCTCAAATTCCCCTCCTGCCAAGGCAGCAGTATTACATAGCCAAAATCCTTGGAAAGCCCCAACAGCCCAATGCTGCATGAGTAAGTGAGCATTAAACAATTAAAATACCACGTTGTTAACACCAAATACCATTTCTCAATGAAATTAAGACATTCCTGGAGTCCAACCCTGACTGCCCAAGACATTCTTTCCTTCATGCAGAGCTGGCTGTGCTGCCTGGGGCGTGTGCAGTGCCCCTCCAGCAGCAGGTGTGGGTTTGGGTAGGTGTAACACAGTGGGCACCAGTGCTGTGTTTCTTGGGCTGTTGGAGATGGGGGCACCCAAAGGCCCCATATGGGATATTCCTGCAGCTCCCAGAGAGTCTGTCAGAGCCCCTGGGAGAGAAGCAGCCCAGCCCTGTGCTCTGTGCCAGCCTTGCTGGAAGGGTGGGCACAGGGCCACCCTCAGCCTCTGGGTTATGTGGGAGGTAACTCAGAAATGATCCAGGGGCCCTGGGACAGCTGATACCAGGGCAGCACTGCCACTCTGGGAGCTCTTCTGCTGCCTCTGGAGCCCTGTGCTCTGCTCCAGGGGTGCAGCATCTGCCTTGCTGTGGCTCTGGATGTTCCAATGGGAAAGGAACACCCAGGGCCGCTTGCTGGGACACTCAGGGGAGCAGAGCCACAAGGGCTGGGCAGGTGGCCTGGTTAGCAGGGTTTGCAGAACTAACCCCAGCAGTTCATGAAATATTCCTGGTCCTTCATGGTGGCATTAACCACACCTCCCTGTCTCTGAGATGCATTCACTGGGAGGCTGTAGCTCCCCAGGGAGGAGCCTTTTTATGATCCCAAAACACCAGCTTGAATAGTTGTCTTAAAATGAATTCCAAGCAAGTGGCCTGACATCACTGGATAGGATTACTGACACCTGTTTAGTAAACAGCAAAATTACATCACATCTTTACAGCACCAGGTTGTTAAAAGAGAGCTGGAGAGCAGATGTAACCTCCAGCATGAATGGGAGAATTCATTAGGCTTCAAGGCCTTTAAACTCATCAGGGTTAAACAGTGATTTACCTCACACCATAACTGTTAGCAAGTGATTTAGTGACAAGGGATTGACAAGGTACATTTCCCTGGAGGGCACAGTAAATAATTTTTTCATCCCAAAGTGTTTTTGCAGAAATGTTTATGTATTTGAGTATTCAAAGTTAATTAATTTCCAGTAGTTTGACAGAAGGCACTTTTTTTTTTTCCTCAATGACCAACAAAATCTTGTGTGAGTTCATCTCTTTTTACAGTAGTATTTGGTGAACTTTTCCTGCATGATCTAATCTCACAGTGGAAAACCAAATAAGAAGGTGTTGGTAAGCAGGAATGAGTTCACCAGCCTGCTCAGCTGGTGTTCTGGGTGAAGACAATGCTCTCCCATTCTGGAAGCAGTACTTTTCCTTGGACTAGGAAACCACAGTGCTCATGTGGGCAAACCTGTGCCATGGGTGTCCTTAGGCAGACCATCAATATGATCTTAGCTGAGTTTCAGACCCACTGTTTCTGTTGTAAATGGAAAAAAGACACCTTCAGCTATTCTGGTTGTCTCACAGTACCTTTCCATTAGTATTTGAAGTTGTTCATTGCCATCTCTTAGAGTTCTCTGGGGTTTTTTTGGCTTGTTTGGTGGGGATTTGTTCAGATATGAGCGATCAGGAGAAACAACCATCAGACAAGAGGCACATTCCTCCAGACATCTTCCTAACAGCTCAAGGCAGAAGGATTTCAGTATTCTGGGTAGTGCAAACAAAGAGCCCAGCTCATAAAAAAGAGAAAAAAATAAATTCAAGGTTTTAGTGGTCAAAACTTAGATTAGCATCAGGCAGCATGTCATTAGAGATGAACATGCTTATGTGGGGTTTTTCCATTACTACTGAACTGATTCAAAATGAAATATTTTGCTTTAAGGTGTTTTTCCATGATTTTTAGAGTTAACAAAGCGGAAATTTTCATGGAGAAATTTTTGGAGCTTTCCTCAGTCCAAAATTTCTCCCAGTGGAGCATTTCCAGCAAGCTCCAGCTATTAATATACGTTAAAGCTAATGGCAGATTGAAGGGTATTTTAAACAGTCATGTCAAGTTTTCAATGCTTAATTAAACAGCCCTTTACTGTGTGCTCATTAAATTCAAATAATGCCACTCCAGCACTGATCTAAGGCTTTTAAATGGTAAAGGGTTTGGGCTGCAGCTTGATTTGTGGTTTTTAGTGACTTTCCATGCCACTTTCCCTTTCAGAGCAGTTTCGAAGTTCAGAATTCAAACATTTTGTATTTGCCTTTTCTGTTTTTCTACCTGCCCCTGCTCCTTGCTAATATGTTAAGTCCTTTAGGAAAAGGACATGAATTCTCCTTCATTTCTGTTACTTATGGCACTGATTGGGTTTTTTTATCTTTTCTGCCAGGGTGTAAGCTATGCTGATATTTGCTAGAATGTTGGCATAGGAGCTCTTCCCATTCCTGGTGAAGGATTTCAGTGGTTAATTTCTCTGAGTTACAATAGCAAGGAATTGGAAGATGGTAGGGGCTCAGGAAAGGGTCTCTCTTGCACATGGCTGGAGTCTTAGCTGTGGCAAAATCCTTTCTGAAAATAGCTGCTTTAAAACATTATGTGGATTCCATATTGGAACAACAGTCTCCCAGGGCAGGTCTAAAGTTTTTGAGTGGCTTAAACAAAATGCAAAGAATATCTGATCTTTTTTTACCAATTTTAAAGTATCTCATTCTCTCTAGGACTGGTTGTTAAATGGAATCAGTAGTTTTCCTGTATTATGTGAATGTCCTATTTTTTTTTCTGAATTTTGCATGCAAGTTCAGTGTTAGAGGTGGTGATTTTTTGGTGTCTTCATGGGCGAAGAATTTGTGTTGATTGTTTTGTGCACACGCAGTAAGTTACCCATCCTGACGTGACCACTCCATCCCATTATCCCCATCTCGTTTGGGATCTCCACATTTCCTACCACTGTAATTGTTATCAGGTTCAGCTGCTGCTGTTTCAGCCCTCTCTGCCCAGGAGTGGAGGTGCAGGGGTTGTGCTGGAGGGCATGGATTTCACAGGAGCTTTAGCCTCCTGCAATATGTGTGCAGCAGGAATTTCCCTCTGTGAAATTCATCACCAACGACTCATTTCCACGGAAAGTTGCACTTCCAAGGGCCAGCCCCTGAATGTACCGAGATACCAAAATCACTTTGTGGTGACTAAGCTCCTTTGAAAGCAGGATTTAGACTTTTTAAGCTGTGTAAGTGTTTCTGCAAATCACATGTTGGTTCATGAAGTAACGGGTGCTGATGCTTTCTTTGGCAGTCACGCTGATGTTCGTGTTCAGAAAGCTTCAGCCGGGTGCTTTCCAGTGCTCGCCAGTATTTCGGGTCAACAGTCACATCTGCCAAGCCTATCCTATAGCACTTGCAAGCCTGAGATACTTTGTACAATGTTAATGAGGATGGGAGAGGGCTTTTCCTGTCCTGGGAACAGGCTCAGCATAATAGTTTTCTTGTGTCTGTGTAAGATTTGTTCTGGCCACGAGGTGAAAAGGAAAAGGCCTCTGTAAAAATAGTGGTTTGATTTTGCTGCTCTCTCCACGCACATCCCAGTGGCAAATGACTTCTCTCCAAGTGAAAGCTCCTGGTGAAAGAAGAAAGCAAGAGAAGCACCAAGGTAATTTAGAGATGGTGCGGGAGGCATTCCTCCTTCCATGAGGAATTCCTCCCCCTGCCAGCCTGTCCAAATCCCTACTGAAATACAGCGTATCATGTTTTAATCCCCAAAGGCTTCCTGCACTGTGCTATTTGTGTAGGCTGCATTTTTTCCCCACCCACAAGAAAGAGGCAAGAAAACACAGGCTCCAGCTCTTACACAGTATGATTTTTCCCAAGGCTTTGGAGATTTTGATGGGACAAACTTCCCGCCCAGTTGACAGCCCCTTACCTGCAGGCCAAGCACTTGGGTGGCAGGAGAAGGAACTGGCAAGTGAATGCAAATCCCAGCACTGCCCAGAGGGGATGCTCCTGCTCAGCTGCCTTCTGTGGATTATTTAATGGCTTGTTTCCCAAGTGGATAAAGGCAGTGTCCACCCAGGCTTATCAGTACCTATCCCATGATAACTGGCCTGATCTGTTTTCCAAGGTACACAAGCCCCAGAGACTTTTGAAAGCCTCTGAGGGGTTTAGCAACATCAGCTGATATTCAGCAAGATTTGTGGTCCTCTAAAGAGCACCTGTAAAGATAACCAGAGAGGCCAACGTGAGTGAGTGAGAGCAAATATTATTTTCAGTCTTGGACAGCTGTGCCAGTTGTGCATCTGTGCCTCAGTTCATGCATGTCCATGAAATTCCCACCCAAACCCCATGCCCGTGGTACTGTGAGGCTGCTTCCTATGCTGGCCAGCCAAGAATCAGTAACTAATAATGAATAGCCCAAGTGAGCAGTTCACTAACATCCCATAGAGAGTAATAGGTGAAATAGCTGAAAAACTTGTGAATAAAATAGGATTTATTTTCTTACTTTTTCAAAGGTGGGTTAAAAAAACAGGAAGAGAAATGAAACATCTAAAATACTTCACTTTACCCTTCTCTTTACTCTACTTGCATTTTTGTCAAATATTTGAAGCATATATAGATTTTACCTGGTATTTTGAATATTCTCTTAAATGAGTGGGGGAAAATCATGTCTGTTTTAAGCAAGTTGTTTCCTTTAATTGCTCGCTTTTAAAAAGTGCACAAATTTATAATTTGAGAAATAATAGGTGAAAAAGGGCAGAATTAACCTGATTTTTAAAGGAAAAAAACCCTCTTAAATATAAAATTGATATTATGTGTTCAGAAAATTATGTTTAGATATATTTTTGCCCTAAAGATACAAATTTTATGTCTTGCTCTTTCATTATAATGTAGTTACAATATATTTGCTGTTATGTGGGGTGGCAATGAGTTAATATCCCTGGAAGTTAAAATCCTGTTACTGAATAACTTTAAGATTAGATTTGCTCTTCATAGACATCATTTTGGAAACCTGGGCCATAACTGCAGTGCAGCCAGGCTGTCACCTCGCTGTGCAGGACTTGGTGGGCCTGGCTTAGGCCATATCCACAATTTTTCTGTACCCATACAGGCACAGCCTGGTGCTTGGGTGACTTTAATATAACTGGGGTCATTGTCATTACAGGATTTAATAGTGGTTTTCACCTCACAATTTCCAGCTCAGCTGCAGGCAGCAGTAGCAGGATTGAACAAAGACCAAATAGGCCTGCTAAAGCTAAAGGATGCTGGGTTTGAGATATAGTCATGCCTGTAAATGAGGGAAGAAAGAAAGAAAAAGAAAGCCTAAAGAAACACCAAGCATAGATTATTTGCTGGTTTTGGAGCAATATGGCAATAGAACAGCATAAATACCTGGGGTATTTACCACACTGCATCCATCAAGATTGGGAATGTGTTTTTTGACTCTGGGGCTCTGCATCTGCTCTGCCCTCTCTTCAGTGATCAGGCCATGACAGAACCTGCTTTAATAGAGCAGGGCTTGATTGTGCTTATTTTTATAAAGCACAAATTCTGCCATAAACAGGTTTAAACCCTTGCTGGTTCCAGCCACAGTTGAGCATTTGCTCAGCAATTGGCTCTGCTGCCTCTCAGCTCATTTTATCCAGCACTGGTGAGGTTCAGCGCTCGCCTGGGTTATACCAGGTCAGCTTTTCATTTCTTTCTTTTTCTCTTTCTCTCTTTCCCTCTCTTCTCTTTTTTTTTTTAATCAAAAAGATTTTTATTGGTGCTCTGGAAAAATAAATACAACACACCGCTGTGAGTTTTGTAAGTGAACCAATAAAAAATGAAATTCACTGATGGGTTCTTTAATAGCAGCGAGTGAGCCCAGGTTCCAAATGGATTTTATATTGTGCCATTATGCATAAACAACGTGCAATGTGATAGCCCTGGGCTGGGGGGCAGGATGCCCTTCCAGGCCTCTTGTTCCCTGTCCCAAGGGGTTCAGGTGTGTTTTGGGGTTAAATGTGCTGAGGAAGGGTAGCTGCTGGGCCCAGGTGCCCTAAGCCTGCCTCAAGGCTTAGCAGCCATGCTCAGTCCCATTTGGGGTCGCCTTCAGCGGTTGCTTTCCTGTCGCCCTGCTCGTGTCTGCTCCAGGTATTGCTTTCAGAGCCTCAGCAATTTTTATAAAAGCAGTTCTGAACAGTTCCATTTAATGAAACAGTCCCAGAGAAAACATTCAGAGCAAGGTTTTCAGTTCCACTTAGGAACCTCTAGGCAGGCAAAGGTGCCAGCTTGGACTCCTGAAAGCATCGTAGTTTTTTCTATTCCTCATCATTTCTTTGAGGCCATTCCCAGAGCTCAGTGAGGATGAGGGACAGGCTCAGTCTGACTTCAGGGTGCAGATCTTTGGGACCAATGCAGAGCAGCACCATCACTTTGTACTGGGCCTTGTCTTTGGCCAGAAGGAGCCCACAGGGAGCTGGTGTGCCCGGGGGCCCTCCTGCTTTCCCTGTGTTGGAAAAGGCACTTCTGCCTCCTACCAGGCACCAGGACCTGGAGCACAACAGTAAGTTCCTGAACATGTATTGTCTGGCTCCAAAACAGAGAGATTTTTGTAGCCTTTAAAAACCAGTGTAAGATCTTGTTCCACAAAGTGCAGTGGGAGCAGCAGAAAGTGCTGGCTGGCTGCTGGCAGGGCTGCTTTATAGGAAAATAACCGGGATAAGTGCAGCTGTGAGTCCGTCTGTCAGTCCTGTGGTCCGAGGCTTGGCAGCATCGCCCCGAAGTGCAGTGTCAGGGCTTGTGCCTCTTCCCTGTCCTGGGTTTTCCTCCCCTGCGTGTCTTGTGCTGAGAGGTGCTGACAGGGAGCAGAGGAGGCTGGGGAAGGGCTGCCCATCCTCCCCAGCACACCTGGGGAGCAGGTGGGAAGGGGAGAGGGATGGGCAAAGGGCAGCATGCGGAGATTGGCTGCTGTGTCAGGTGGAGGAAAAGGGCCGTGAGAGAGAAGAGAGGCTTATCTCCCCGAGAGCACACTCTGCCAGCCAGAGCACAGGGCCCTTCATTCTACAGCCCTGATCTGCCCTGAGTTTTGTTGTTATCTGCACCATGTTTTGCTCAGGCTTGGTCTGAAAAAAATCCACAGAACAGCTGTGGGGCTGTGAAAATTATTTTCATCTGTTTGGCTTTTAAAAATGAATTTGCATCAATCTTTCCGTGGCTCCCTCCCACCCACACCCTCTCCTTCTCGTCTCAGCTGTTCTTTCAGAGAGGTGAAGCAGAGTTGGTCCAGGGAACATCCCCATCCTGCTCTTTTTCTGCCTCCTGTGTCACACCCAGAAAATGCCAGATGCTTTCCTGAGGTTGTTGAAGTGAGAGCTGTGCACAGCTCTCTAACAGTCTAGCAGAGTGGACACTCTCCTGCCTTGTGGGATGTCACAGCTGCTTTTGGTCCTTTTCAGTTTCCCCTCTGCAGAGAGGAAAGCAGGGAACTTGTTGAAGACTTGCTGATGCTGCAAGCAAGAAAAGGTGGAGGAAGATGGTGCTGCATCTTCCATCTTCCTTGTCAGCAAAGAGATCTAAGCAATGCCCAGAGGAATTTGTCAGGTCTGCTCCTCAGGAGAGGTTTTTGGGATCCACTCTGCCCTGATGGGGTGGTGTGTGGGGTCTGGTGTGTTACACTCCTCCTCTGCAGCACCCTGGGCTTGTCCACTATCTTTCTAAAGTGAAGTTCCTGTGGCTTTGAGTTATTTCACAGCAGTTATTTATCTTTTTCTTTGTGCCCTTAACCCAGTGGGAGTACAGTTCTTCTCCCAGGCTCCTGTTAAAGCTGGCTGTGTGTGCATGTGTGTTTACATGTGTGTTGCACATAAATAATCCCAGCCTGGAGAGGTTCTGCTGGCTTCAGGCAAAGCCATGTTTTTGCTCATGGCATTATTGAAATTCATCTCCTGTGGACTGTAATTCCTAGGGAGGGAAAAGAAAAATAGTATCAGGTGTTCTTTTTTTTTTTTTTTTTCCCTTGTTAGAAGACTATTTAATCTTTGTTGTAGGGTGAGAAGGTGAAGCACCAGACCTCAAAGTAGGCTGCAATAGGATCCTGGCAAACTTCCCACGTTATAAACTCTGTCCATAGGCAACACTCGTTTTGTGCCAAGTTTGCTTAGCTAAAAATGACTGGGCCTGAGTTTCAAAAGTGGATATTTGGCAACAACCAGCACTGTATTATTTTTGTCCTAGCAAGGAAAGAATCAGATTGTGAATGACAAGGGAAAAAGTGTTGGGGCAGCTCCTTCTGGGTAAATGGAGGCGACTTCATTTTGGTAGTGGTGACCTCCCTTCTAAAGAGGTTTTCTGTGCCCAGATGAGATGTGTAAGGTGACAGCCTGGTATTGCTATCACAGGGCAGTAGGAGTAGCAAGCTCTCATTCTTTCTGCCACGCTCATCACCCTGCTCTCTAGGATCCGTTGAAGTCCGTGGAATTGTGCCAATTTTCCTTGGCTTATCTGTCTTCCTATCTTGTTTCTCAATTAGAGGAAGTAAATGATCCTTTTGTTTTCATCTCCCTTTTCTTTGGGAAATGTTAAAGAAGGGTTCGGATTGCACTGGAGCTGCATCATCGTGGGGAACCAGATGGTGGATGGGGATCTGGAGGCAATTCAGGGGCTCAGAGCTGCTGCCTGGCTGGATGTGCACTGGGCTTCATCAAACTGGGATTTCACTGCAGGGCTCCAGCTTTGCAGGCCTCCCCTGAGCCAGGGCTCTGGAAGTAGAGGAGTCAGGTTTAACTCTCTTGCTCTCCCCACAACAGCACCTGTCTGTGATGTTCAGTAGGCTCCAATAATTGTGATCTAATTCATTATGTGTTATCTCTATTCTGCCTTCACAAGTGCTTTTATTTATTTGTTACAATAAAGGAACAAGGGGTATAAGTAAGTAGTAGGTGCTGGCCCTCGCCCCACATCTCGGGTTATGCCAGCTTCTAAAGCACTCAGTGCAGGCCTCTGTCAGAGAACATTTGCCAGGCTTCCCTGGAGTGATAGGTGAGCTCAGGGAAGGAATGGAGAATCAGGATAAATTATCTCCAAGTTTCATTGCAAGATTGCTCCCAGTACCAGAACCAGGCAGTCTGAAAGGGGCTGGTGTGCCCTGTCACTGCTCACATTGCTGAACAAGGCACTTCCAGTTGTGGTTTCTCCTTATTTCTAATCATAAATTATGTTCTCGGGGTGCCAGCATATTTTGGTGGATGCTGGGAGCTTTCCCACTGCCTTGAGTGGGAGTTTACTCTCAATGTATGGAGAGGGATATGAAGGCCAAGAGTTTCCATGCCTGGAGATGTGGGGTACTTTAATTTTAAGGCATCAAAAATCCAACTCTTTAAAGAGGCACGACCTGGGGGAGGGAAGGCAGTTGTGCAAGTTTTGTTAAAACCTCATCCTGCTGTAGGGTCTCGAGTCTGGCATTCAAAATCATTAGCACTCTTTAAATTTGGCCTAAAAATCCTTATGAAAAGTTACAGCACGTGCTGAGTAACTACTTTTCACAATGTAATAACTTGGCCCTTTCAAAGGGTAGGTTTTAGAAGCACATATTACTGACTAAAGGCTTGCCAAATTTCTTTTTTCCTTTCCAAACTCCACGTAATGATTCACGGAGACCCATCGATTTTGTTTCTAATAAGGTGCCGTTCTCGGGTACGTGAAACTGAGGGGAAACAGAGCGACATTTTGAAGAAATATGTTTTGTCTAGGAGCTGAGGCATCCAAAGAAACACAAGAAAAGCATTTTGAGATTAAAAAACCCCATGTGGTGTTATGTTAAAAATGGAATTTTAATGTGAATTTAGCATTTGCAGAAGTTTAGGGCTGATTGTACTGAGGTCTAACGTGCTCCAAACGAAAGTAGGTGAACCAACTTATTTGCTAACGTGTGTGTGTTCACAGCACACTCATCTGACACTAGCAGAGGGCTGGGCCCACTGGTGGGACTCAGGGAGTTCTCAGCCAGTGAGTTCATTCATGGTTTATTCATTGGGAAGAAGTTATTCATCAATAAAATCACTGCACCTTCAGATAGAGCCCAGGAGCTGCCCGCTCAGAACCAGGATGGCAGCGCTGCTTCTTGGTGCCAGTGCTGGCAGCACTTACCTGGTGGGATATTTCTTGGAGGCATCAAATGTTGGAGCATTGCATCCATATGGATCAGATTTGTCTGCTCGCCCAGACTGGGTTTGGTGCTCAGAAAGAGAGTCCAGAAACACAGCAGGGCCAAAACTCAGGGAAAGTTCAGAAATCCCTTCCTAGCTTCTGTGTGAACCAGCCGTGGCTGTGGCAAAGAAACACTCTGCTCTGTCCCTGAGCCTTTTTGATCCTCTGAAAGGGATTACTTGATGCAACACTCAGCTCATTATCTCTTCCTCATCCCTTGCAAGGTTCTGGTGACAAAACCTGACCCCAAGCTGTGCAGCTCCCTCCTCTCCGCAGTCTGCAAAAGACCAAGTCTACCTCTCTAACCATGATTTTTTGTGAAGTCTGTGACCAGCCAGGCAGTTTACTTCAGGGTATAATCAGATTCCAAGCCACAGTGTGAAAATGTCAAAGGTCCCTGGAAAATATGTAATTACATTTCGGATTTGGAGGAAACAATTAATGAAATGGAATTTCTTGGCCCTTTGCTCAGTTGGATGATATGTAGTGGCTTGCCTGTGAGCAGAAGTCTGAGTACACTTATGGCACAGACGAGTTTTTATCATTTTAAAACTTAATTATATAGGCTGTAATTAAGCTATGTACAAAATGTCTGGTTCTTTGAAGTATATTAATTTTGGGGAAGTTCTCAAGCACCCAGTAGCTGCAGAACAATCATGAAAGAAGACAAGGCTTGAATAATGATGACAGTTGCAAGCCACAAATAATAGGAACAACCTTTCCAAAACAAAGGGTTTCACATTTTCCAAAAGTATGAGCATTATTATTTGTGTGTATTTGCAATTTGTACATGCCTTGGAGGGACTAACCTCAACTATAGTGCTCAAAATAATTGTGGGATGACATAAATGGGCACTTCTCTATTGAGGCAATCACTATTCTTGTAGCATGCCGGGTTTTGTTTACTTTTTAACAAAAAAAAAAATCTGTCTAAGTCTGAAATAATCAGGACATGATATGGGGCATAAATTAATTTGGGTTGTTTTTTTTTTAAAGGGGGATTGGGTTTCAGAAGATGTTTCATGCATGTATGGATGGTTGAGGCGCTCAGGAGGGGCTGCCTGTTGCTGTTTTTCTATACAGTGCTTAGCAAGAGTGATGTTCCTGTAAGTGAAACAAATATCTCTAGTGACTTTAGCATTGGAAACAAAAATACCTTCTCAGTTGTTTCAGCCTTTATTGTGTGGTCTGTATTTTAATAATGAGTTTCCCCACAACACTTTCATGCTTAGGTCTATCTGCAGTTGGAGATGAAGGTTTTTATTTCTTCATTTGAAGGGCTGCTGTGAGCTTTAAAGTAAACACAACTGTCCTTGGGAATTTTAACTATTTCATGTTCTCGTGGCTGTGGCACCTCTGGTGGGTCACAATGCCTGGCCCAGAGGCAGGATTTCAGGGTCTCAGTTTTCTCTGTCACCTGCTGCCCTCGGGTGCCCAGCACCCACCCAAGCACCTCTTCCTCTTTCCAGACTGGCTGATACCAGAGCTTTGCAGTCCCACGAATCTGCTCACAGAAAAAATGAGATGCATTTTTCCTGTGCTGCTTCAGGCAAAATCCTCAAACTTAACTTGTGTGGCAAACAAAGATGGTTTGCAGACTCTTGAATGACTCTCCCTGTGTGAAGAGGATTTCCAAGTGTGCCCAGGATCCTTCCTGGGATTCAGTTCCTGTCATTGACCCTCGTAGTGGAGCCTCCTCTTTCCCTACTTTTCTCCAGAAAGCTTGGCTCAGAATAACTTGTTTTTATTTGACTTCCTCAGAAACTACAGGAAAAGTTCAGTTTAGCTGTGGCTTTATAAGTAGTTCCCACTGTAAAAGATTTTTAGTGCAATGGGAGTCTCCTTAAAGCTGAAGCAAGGTGTGGAGTGGGCAATCATTCTCCTTGCCTTCTGTCTGTGGAAACCTTTGCTGTCCTGCTTGCTCACAGCAACAGGGAAGTTAATGGACTGGCTTTCTCAGCCACATTTCCTAAAGGCAAGTTATAGCCTGGGAAATTGGCTGTCAAGCCAATAAAATCATGTGGTTGCATTTCACCTTTTTGCATTTACCAGGCTTAGAAACAGAGATAAAGCCGGAGAAATGGAAGCCTCTGTGTTTTAGAAACAGCCATTTATGTCTCGATATTTTCCTTTCTAAGGGAATTTTCTGGGGCCTGCCTTGATGTAGGAAAGGCAAAATCCTACCCAAGACTTTGACTTGAAACTCGAAAGGGGAGATAATGGGAATGCTTATGGTATTTCAGGTCATTGGAAGTGTACAGATTAAGGCAAAGTGAAGGAATAGTCTCAAAGCAGCAACTTCAATGATCTCTTCATCCAGAGGTGCCCTTTAGACATAATTCCATGTGTTTCAAACCTAAGCATGTTACCTTTAATGCAAGGAAGTCTGCAGGACCACGCTGGAGGTTTATTGTACATGGAGTCACATCAGGGCAGCTGTCTGCATGTGACCCGAGTAGGAATGCACTTTGTTTCTAATTACAGACAATGAGCAATTAATGGCCTCAAATGGAATGAAGAGGAGGGGCTATTTGCAAAACCCCTGCATTTTTCTCTTCCTATAACCCATAAATCACTTTTTAAAAAATTGAAGAACAATTCAAAAATTGCCCAGAAGCTAGAAGAAATTAATAATAATGGGTCTGTGCTCATTGCAACAACCCTCTTGTTTTCATGGCAGCAAGCAGGAATTCTCCTAGCCAGGTCCATGTCCACCAGCGGCATCCTGCCGTGTGTCACTGGGGCTGCAGCAACTAATCCAGTCTTTTAGAGCAGTGTATAAAAATCTAAACCTTTTTAGTTCCCTTCCTAATTGGATTTATATAATTTTAGTTTCAGTGGGGGAGGTTTTGAAAGGGACAAATAGAAGCCAAGCACCCTTTTTTTTAAAATATTTTTAATTGCCTCCAGTATGTTGTTACTTCCAGAGGTAAAACCCAAGCTTAAAGTCTCGCTGTGCCAGGAATGTTGAAAAGCACAGTTAAAGCAGTGGTGCTGCAGGAGCCTGGACTGTCTGTGGACATAAGGCAGACAAGGCTCTCAGGTACAGGTAATCTTCTTTGTTAGGTACAGCTGGAACAGTTTTGGGCACACAGACCCACACAGAAAAGGTTTGTGTGCCTGAAAATGGGATTATTTCTTCCAGCCATTATAGCTCATCTAATTAAGGTTTGTGGGCAGACTTACCTTCTTGCTCTGGCAAACAGAAAGAAAGAGCAAATAATTCATTTTTAAACCATTAGGAAATACTTAGCTGGACAATCCATATTTCTGGCCTATAGAATTCTGTTAGGTGTTGTTTGACTGTGGAGCCCCATCCAGAAATCACCTCCCCGGTCTTGCTTCCAGATGGGAATTTATCAGCCTGTGGCAGGGAATCCTGGGCTATTGGCTGTTTGTTCTCATCACTAAATATCCCCATCTCCATCTCTGTGTCTGACTCAACTCCAGACATTGCCTCTCCCCCATCCCAGTGACAAGGATTAGTGCAATGCCATCTTCAGCTGGGGAGATGAGCCTATGAAAACTTATCACAAAATGTGTGTGCTGCCTTTTTTTTCTTTTTTTTTGGGTGGGGGGGCAGGGATAGGTTTCTGAAATCTTACCTGCTTTCTTAATTTCCCTGTATTTTTATTGAATGGCATAAACTTAATGTGGCTTCACAAACACCTGATCTGAACTTAGAGCTGATCTTGATTAAAAACAGTATCAGTGCTTAGGAAGAAGGAACTACTTCTAATGGCTCTACAGCAGATTAATTCAGGATTTTTGCAAAGACTTGAAGGACAGGTTGCTGACTCCACCAAGTAGGAGACTTGGAAGTGGTTTTTCTGTGAGATGGCAGCTTGTGTGTGGGACAAAGGGATACTTGGCATGTGGAAACCTAGTGTTGGATCCATCCCGAGTGATCTCAGAGCTGGAAAGGAGCAAGCAGAGAGTACAAGTTCACAGGGACTATCCAAGTTGAGTGGTTTTTTTCAAAGTGTGCTGTGGCTGGAAAATGCTGATGTGTCAAATCTGAAGTGTCTTACAAGAAGAAGGTCAGTTTCAGTCAATTTTTCATCTGAAGAAAAAGCAAGGTGGCAAAGCTTATAATTGTCAAACAAAATATTCCTGCATTTTTTGGATAAATATTATGGCTTTCCTGTCTAAAACAATATGGTGTATAAAACATTAATTCTCACTGTAATAAAAATATTGGAAAATGGTTGTGTTCAAATCCAAAGGAAACGGTACAGAAATGAAACATTTCGATTATTCTAATTATTTCTTAAACTTCCACAGCACACAAAATTGCCAGGGTGGGGATGGAGCTGTCACTCACAGCAGCCAATCGTCCTCCAAGCTGGTGATGGGATTGAGGCAGGATGGACCTGCAGAGGCAATTCCTCTCTGTTGTACCTGGAGGGGTGGGTGAGTCTGGTTCCCAGCAGGAACTGCCTGAAGATGCACAAAACTCAGCTTTGGAGGGGGATCTTTGCAGTCTCCTTTCCTGTGTCTAGATCACCAGGAAAGGAGTGTTTATGTTCCTCTGATAACCTGGTAAATCAATAGCTCTTGATCTGAGCCTAACAATGTAAAGGTTATACAAAAGCACTGGAGGGGTACAGTGTGTTTAGGATGTTTGCTTGCTTTTTTAATGCCAAATTTAGTCAGGACAGACACTCAGTGCTTGTGTTAGGGGAAAATGGTCTGCTAAAATATCTCAGGAACATTGTTTCGCTGTCATCAGTTACACGAGTTTAATAGCTAGAAATTGTTTCAATATTACACTTTTTATTTAAATAATAAAGCCATATGGGACTGGGATAGCATCACGAGGAGATAATTTAGTGCAGGGAACTGTTACTTTGTTTTGGAATGAGATTAAGCCATAAATAAACACTACTTTGTCTTTAAGTTAGAAAATCGTTCCCATCCAAACAGCCTCCACAGACATTTTCCACCTGTTAGGGGACGTGTAGTATTGGGAGTCTTTCATAACAGTGGAAACTGGCTCAAACTTTCAACGGGTTTGTAAAAAATAAACCAGCCTTGATTTATGAGTTGAACTATGACAGGGAACATGTAAGCAAATAAAAACAATGAACTGAGAAAAAAGCAAATATACTGTTGATTTGGCACCGCATGAATCATGCAGGCAAATCTGAGAGCAATAGGAGGAATGAGCTTCAGAGTGATGGATTGGGAAAGGGGATCTGATCCCTGGGTAATGAAATGTGAGGGGGTCTTGCCTTATGCTGTTGACCCAGAGGTAGCCTGGAGGAAAGTGATTCCTTCTGACTATACAGTGTTAGTTAAAACAATCCCCTGGGCTCAAATATCAGCTATTAAAATAAATTCAGGAGACAGAGGAAGCGATGTTTATAAGTTGGAAGTTTGAGCTGCTTTTTAAACAATTGTGGATCTACAGATTCTGAACTGGAAACGTGATACGGCGGGAAGAGGGCAAGAGGAAATGACAGGAGGGTAAACTGGGGGTGAGGTGGTAAAGAGCATGGAATTGGGAGGGCAAGCAGGCTTTTTGGGGCTGGAGGGAAGAGAATTCTCACAGAGCCAAGCAGAGAAACCCCCTACACATATTCTTGCTTCACCTCTTCCCTTCGAGGTGCCATGGCTGTATATGAAGATGCCAGAAAAACTCAGACATCCCAAAGACAACAAGGGTTTATGGTACCTCTGGGTGTGTTTGGATTTTCAACCATAATTGTAAGAGCTGGTCACTATTTTTCAACAGAACATATTTCCTCCAGGAATGATTTGCATTGAAACTGAGTCTTCCATGGAAAAATTGATGTGGCTTAGTTCTGGGGAGAAAAATAAGTTGAACTATTTATTTAATCAGTAATAAGACCAAGGATGTTAATCATCATAATAGAACCCTTTCAATTTACTTGCAGCAGCAGCGTTGCCACCACCAAAAGAAATCTAACAACAAAAGAAATTTTTTAGTTGACCACTGACCAATTTTGGGTTTGGAACAAGAGCATTTTTTATAATAGTGACATTTCCCTTAAGTAATCACTTGAGTTTCTGCATTACTCCAGAGCATTATTGGAAAACTGAAACTCTAATTTGGGTAGCAGCACGACCCAAACATTATGGCAAAGCACTTGAAATGGCTTTGCCTCTGCTTTCTCACATTACTCCCTGTGATACTAAAACAAGATTCTTTCCCTGCTATACCTATTTCTTTATCCTGGAATTTGGTTAAAACAGAGGATTTCTTTCCTGCTGAACAAATGTTATATAGAGCTGGTCTTGTTTTGGTTTCTAACTACCATAGTTACTTATAAGTTTGTTACATAAGTTATAAAAATGTAACTAGGAAATGTTATTGGTGGGTTTCTAGCAGGTGGATTTGGTTGTTATTCATAATAATACAGTGAGCCTCCATGCCACAGCTTCCTTTTTCTTCTCCTCATGCTGCTGGAGGTGTCCCGTGGCTTTTCCAAGTGGCCTTTCACCATTTAACTTCTTGCTCGTGTCTGATGATGACACACAAGCAAATCCCCATCTGTTCCCATGCACATCCCTATTGGATCTTGTACTTAACATTTCCACAGTGCTGCTCTAGTAGGAGAGTCTCATGCTGAGACTGTTCCTCTGCAATTTATGAGCAGGATTGGTGCCTGGAATGTCCCGAAGTGCCGGGTGAAAGACAGGCTCAGAGACCCCTTGTATACAATTCTGAAAAAAAAATGTGAAAGGCAATGAAATCTGAGCTCAGGCTTTCAGAGACAACTTGACAAGTCAATTGCCCTGTTAGGAGTTGACAACAGTGACCCTGATAGTAGAAATGATCCGTTTCCTCTGGTTTAATTTATCACCAGCAGGATTCTGAGTAGCCGCTCAGTAGCACAATTTTCAGATACCGATATAGCATCAATCCCAAAGGGGACATTTTGTGAAGGGAGAGTTTACTTACAGTCCTAAAAAAGAAAAAAACCAAAACCAATCCCCAGGAAAAAAAAAAGTGCCCCAGGAATGTTCAACATGTTTATTGTTAAGAGCTGAACCTGATACACGTGAAGCCTCACGTTTTAAAATTCCTTACCCAGTACTGGATGCTGGTCCGTGGTGTTGCTCCCTTTTCTTAGGCATTTCAGTGTTCTCAAATAATTTCATTCTAGACACGTAGGGATCAGTGGTCTTAGTCATTCAGAACTAAAGGTGAACAAAAAAAGTCTTTACAAGTTATGTCTGGGGAAGAATAAGACTAGAAGAATTTGAATTTACTTCAGTTGCATACACAGTCTACTTTTTTTCATTTTGAAAACACTGACAGGAAGAATGTTTGGTTTCGGGGGCCTTCTCATGAAGCTCTGAAGTTTTGTGACAGTATTTTCACCAGTGTCATCAGAAGTACTTTGGCAATGATGCTCTGTTTCTCAAGATCCCAGGGATAACTATTGGGAGAGATAAAAAAAAGGGAGTGAAGCAAATTTATAAAGATATAGTTGAAATATTTTAAATATTTTCATTTTATAACTTTTTTTTTTACTATCTGAAATTTGATAAATCACAGACACCAATGAAAAATTTTAAATCCAAACTTTGTTTTTGCCTGGTGCATCTCCCCCATTTGTCCTGAGCTCAAGCTCAGTTTGGGTAAAAATTTCTTCCTGTCACTAATGCAGAAAATATTTCTTGGGTGAGAAACTGAGCCCCAGGGACGTCAGGAGGGCAGAGGTGATTTACTGGGAGCCCTGCTCCCTATCCACTTGGGCAGTGCAGCTCTCCTGGAAGTGCTCTGGATCCCCCCCAGCCCATCTCACTCCTCTGGCTCTAATGGAAGCCTGAGCTCTTTAATAGATCCATTGAAATTGGATGTTTTGAGTTAGGTGGGTGAATTCCCCCCCGGAGCAGCGCGTCCAGATTTATACAGGAAGTCTGTGGCAGAGGCAAGAATTGAACCCAGCTTTTCTGTGACTATCTTTTTATTCCCAAGCTTCCAGTTAAACTGTAATCCATCTTGAACCACTTACTGGAAATAGTTCCCTAAAAATAAATTGAAAGTCTAAGTGATCAGGAAGTTTACCTAAACTTCAGAGGCAGGTTAATATGAGAGTACTTTGGGCTGACTCCTTGGAATGGCTCTTCTTGGAGAGGGCAGAGCATTATGGGTGCTCTCCACTCCTCCATGGCATTGCCTCGTTAGTCTGCTCCTGGAGATCAGTCATTCCTACCAGATACATCCTTCCAGATCTCATGAAAAAACAGGCATTGGTGAGATTTGGGAAATTGATTAAGAAGTGAAAATAGAGGGTCTCAGGTGAGAGAAGGACACTTTGCATAAAGTACTGAAAAGCACCTTATCCCAACATATTGCAAAGTTGGATTTAGTTGTCCAGGAGCTGTAGGAAGGGACATTCCCAACTCCCTACAGCCAGCAGGAGGGTGATGTTTCTCAGCAAGCCCTCATGACCAGGAGGGAGGCTTGCAGCCTGTCCTGGTCTTCCTCTGGCTGGGCTGAATGGGGGCCAATTCCCCAGGCAGCGTTTTATGCCAGTGGCATTGCACATAAGTGGCTTTGGAGCGGGTTTGCTGGGAGAAATCTGCCCCTGTCAGGAGTCTGACAAACTTGAGAAGTAATCTGACCTCTTATATTTGAGCTGAATTACTCCTGAGCACAATGTGTGTGCTGCCAACGAAGATGAGGCTGTTAAATAAATAAGTTATTTAACATTTGTCAGGACAAAAGTTAGCTGATGTAAGTAAATTGTTACGATTTTGGCAGTTTGGGGTTTTTTAAAATAAAAAAATCTCAGCTTGCAACAGTCTTCGAGGAGATGCAGGGAGGAGGGTGGGAGCAGCAGAACAGCCTGCTCTGATGTGGAAGGGACTGGCATTGTAAACATGCTGCTTAGGTGACAATATTATTACAATATTTTTTTTATATACTTGTTACATGCATATATAGATATATGCTTTTGTGCACACGTGTGGGTGCAATATATTAAGATTATTAACTGTGGAAATATACAGAGGAGTTTAAATTCCAGTAGGGTCCCTAATTTCATTGCATTTTGTGGTTTCTGTCTGAAATAGCACATTTCAGCTGTGGACTGGGGCAAAGGAGCACTTGTGCTTCATCCAGAGGCAGAAGAGCTGTCCTTTTGAAAATGAAAATCCTTAAACCAACTGCATCCGGTCTGTGTGAAGTCAGACATTGCCTAGGACTGGTCAGAAAACAACCAAAGGGTTTTTTCACCCTAATGTATGTAAAATCTCCATGGGAATGTTTACAATAGAGGAATGCCTGCCAGCTTTACGAGGACAGCTAAATCCCACTGGGGACATTGTGCTACCCCTGAGCCCACGGGCTGAGGTGAGTTCTCACCAGAGCATGGTGCACAGCCTGTTTCCTAAGGATGGGGAGCAAAGTGGGTTTGTTTTCAGGGATGCTACATCTTGGCATCCCAGGGAAATCTCAGGCCAGGAAGGTGGGTGGTTTTGCAGTTTAAACACTACACAGCAAACCCCATCCCGACAAAATGCAAACCCCACTGAAGGTAGTGTGAAACCTGCCTAAGCTGGAAACCTCTAAATTTGGCCCCACAAAATACCATTCCCTGTTTCTCCTCTGCAGAGACAACATCCTTTTTCTCATCCTAGGCTGCCTTTGGAGATCCAGGTACCTGTGTGTCTATATGCACAGGTATATGCACAAAAAAAAGCTTTTTTTACAAGAAAAATCACCCCCAGCACTTCCTAACCCCTGTGCTGAGGGCAACTCTCCTGTAGGGTTTAAACCTGCTCGTGATAAATGTGCTGTTATTCTGGCTGCAGGTTTTTTATTTCTGGGGATATCAATTGGATTCTTATTATGAAAGCAGAAAATTGGAGTTACATCTGGTGGCTGACGCATGTGACAGTATCACTGCGAGGAATTCCAGTTTCCTGGAGCTTTTCAATTAACTTGGAGCACTTTTCCTCAGGTGCTGTGTGCTCGGGTTTTCAGCGTGCGCCCGCTTCCAAGTTGTAAATCAAGGAGTGGGTTATTGTACTTTCCTAGGAGCTCTTGTGCCAGTAAAATGAAACAGCAAATAATAAACCCCAAGGAGATTTATACAGCCCGAGTTGATGAAACAATTACTTTCTCATTCCTAGGCTCGCTCAGAAAGGTGGGTTAAAAATAACTGAAAATTTACAAGAGCCTAAAACCGAATCTGAAAAGTACAACCTCAGCAACTTATTGGACTCAGCCTAGTGAGCACCAGATTTACTGTTTGCAATTTCTTCAACTTGTTCAGTCATTTTTATTATTTTTATTTTTTTTTCAACTACCCCCTCCCCAGGCTGATGACAAGCCTTGGCAAAAACATCTGTGCAAATAAAGCAGAGGAAAGACTGGAGGGACCTGGCCCAGAGCTCCCTGTGTCTGCTGTGGCAAAAATGTTTGATAAAAGCATCCTGTCCCCTAAAGCCTCTGGGGTGGCATCTCATGTGGCAGATGAAGATCCTGGTTGGGTTGTGAGTGCCATGAGCCTCAGCTGGGCTCCTCAGGTTCCTCAGAATAGGGCTGAGAAACCTCCACTGTGCCCTTGGAGGTGAGTGAGGAGCCTAAATCTGGGCAGGGTGGTAACATCCCCCCTGGGGTTCCAGCTCTGCACCCAGCACTGGTAATGGCTTGTTCACTGCAACTTTTTTCTCACTCAGTGCCTGTGCAGTGGTGGGAGCAGAGACCAGACCTGGTTTTGCAGAGCTGTCACCAGCTGAGCCTGACCCATGGAGCGTTTTTGCTGGCCAGGACCCTGTGTGGAGGGTGTGGGTGACGGTTTAGGAGACAGGAGCCTGCAGCAGATGCCAGGGCACCAGCAAAACACAATCAGTGTATCTGGGAGCAAGGCAGGGCAGAGAGAGATCGGCAGGGAGCTGGGAGTGATGGGAGAACTTAACTCCAGTGCTCCAAAGCACAGGCACTGTTTTTATCCCAACCTGATCCATCAGCTTGATAAGTGCTCTGCTGACAGCATTGGGATTAAGGTGACAGCACTTTCCAGTCCAGACACATGGGGAGGTCCCACATTCAGCTGGAGCACTTGGGGTAAGAAAGGAACAGGTCAGTGGCCATTTCCCTCTATCCCTGGTGATGGCAAATCCTTGAAGTAGTGCACTGCCCCTGCTTTTTGCTCTGATGGTGCTGATGAATACACCCAGCAGCATCTCCTCTTGCACAGCCAAGATGCCATCGTGTCCTGGCTGTCCTCTTCCTCTCTTTGAGCTTCCCTGACTCTGTCCTCTTTGTGAATCTTTCCTGACTCACGGGCACATTGAGGGCATACCAGGTCCCCACACAGCTTGGGACAAACACCAGGGATTCTGTGTTTTGTCTCTGTGTGACCCCCAGCCTTGGCCACGGGGATTCAGACCCTTTGGAAACCACCTCACTCTGCTTCCTACTGTAGGCTCCTGGGGAAATGGTGATGTGCTCCAAAGCCCTGCTTCAGGGAACAGCTTGGGGGTTTTCAGCCTTTAAATAACATCTTTGTCCTACTCTTCCTTTTCTCCTGCAATATGGGCAGGTGAATAAGGTGTTCCAGATTGGAGCAGCGAGTCCTGCCCCTACAGCTCTGCATCATGCCATGTCCCACCTGCTGCCTCCATCCCAGCAGGACCGTTGGTGGCCAGCAGGGACACTGGCACCTCCCTATCAAAGGCCATTGGGTAAAAAAGCTTTAGCCTACATTGTCCAGTACAATTTTTGTAGAGTTCATTCCAAAGGCAAGGTGGAACAAAGATGTTTGTTTGTTTTCCAGAGATGTTTTTGTCATAAATCAGGAAGAACATGAGAACATAGAAATGGGCTGTTAGATGGGTGTAGAAGATTTTGTTTTCCTTTCAATGGAAAGTTCTTTCCCTCTACAAATATATTTGGGTTTTTAAAAATACCTTTTTTTTTTTTAAACGAAGGAAATCATCAACACATTGCTTTCAGCTGCCTTGTGACATCCTTGTGGGTCTCCCCAGTGAAATTCAGCTCTCCTCAGCCAGAGGCCGTCCCCCAGCCACCAGCGAGCCGCATCTATCAGTGCCACAAATCCTCTGATTAAAAATGGTGGCTAAAATAATGATACACATTTTAAAAGACCAGTTTCCCCTCTGAAGGTTGGCGTGTGATTCTTATTTTCTACGTTATATGAACCAAAGGGTGGGATTTTGCAAAACCACTTGGTTCTGCCCTAATTCTTCTCCTGTTGAAGTCAGTGGGACTCTCTTACCCCTGGACTGTAATCGGAGCAGTTAAGCCAGCACTGAGAGCTTATGAAAACCACATCCTAACTATGCTCCCAGGCCTCACCCAGTTTTCTGCTTTCATGGCATGAAATTTGTTTTCATCCTATTAGATGTGCTGGAATGCTGATGTCCAAGAGAAGCTCCCAGGGATTGAGTTGAATATTAATTCTGGCCAGGCTTGGCTTTGTGGGTTACGGCTGAAGCGTTTCCGTGAGCGCGGCGGGGCCACTCCTCACGCAGACAACATCAGCGGGGTCAGGACAAGTCAGAGCTGGGCATACCCTGCTCGTCCCAGGGCCTCAGGGTTCAGGGAAGGCACAGGAAGCACCTTGGCCTCCAGGCAGACACCTGCCTGGGCCAGATGACTCCACCAGCCATCCCAGTACCTGTGTCCTCAGTGCTGGAGACAAGTCTGCTGGGAGTGGCTCTGGGGCAATGTGCCTGAAAGAGTGCTTCCTGCCACTCTCATGGAATCAATCCCAAATCTGCTTTCTTCAGTGAAGGATCTTGGCCGTAGGTCCCTGGAGCTCTGTCGGTCAGGGCAGATCCAGCCTTCCGAGAACAGTGATGGGAAACAGCTTGTGCAGGGATTTCTCAAGTAATTGCACTTTCCACACAAAACCATTTGGGTAGAAGATATCTGCTCATTCTTCAGAGAGAAGTGCCAGCTTGCTGCTCCCTTGGAGCTTGGTCCGTTCTTTCCATTTTGGTACTTTTTGTTTTTTTTTTTCTTTTTTTAATCTTTTTTGTTACCATTTATTTAATGTGTCATTTGCAGTTGCTCTAAAAGTTCTGCTTTGCTTCTCAGATTCTTGGTAGAAAGTTGACCTCCATTCTTTTATAAAAATAAGCTGAAAACCAAACCAACTGAAAAAGAACAAAACAGTTCCCTAATTTTACTCCCTAAGGTCACTGTAGCACATTGCCTGTCAGGCATGCTGGCAAAATCCTGTCTTTTGTGCTTGAGTTAATTTGGAAGCAACCACAGAGAGGGAAAGGTGGCTGTGCCAGGTGATTCACTCATGTTCAACAGCAGATAGGATGTGATGGATCCCATCCAGTGACCTCTGCCATCTCAGGACTTTGTTGGGAACCTGCTGGAGTGTAAAATGACTCTACCAGTGAAAATTCATCATAGGGAAAAGCTTTCACCTCAGTCTCTATATCCCAGAGATGAAACCAACTGGAAAGAGCTCCAATCCCTTTCCCTGTAGCCAAGAAAGTCATTCTGTGCTCCCTGCACACGCTGGACTGAACTCGGCCCACAGCTGATTGCTGCTGTCGATCCAAATCTCCCAAAAGGCTGGTGTATTTTCCTGCTAATAAATGTCCCACAAATGTTTTGAATTTCTGCACTCATTAGGGCTTAGGGAGGCTATTTGTCAGGACCAAAGACGTCTTCCACAATAAACCAGCAGCTGTCTGCAAAGGGTGAGGAGACGTTTGTTGCCGTGAGCTGAGTCTGCTGTCAGCAACCAGGCCCCTGACCAGCTCTAGTAAATGTTTTATTGATTTAATATTAAATTAACTGCCTGGGCATAAGGAGTGCATTATTTTTAATGGCATTCTGATATTAGGAACTGCAGTTTGCTAGAATGCACCTGTAAAATTAGTATCCCCCAGTATTCTGCAACAGCCATAAAACGTAATGCTTGTGGTGCTCCGGAGCTCGAGTAGGGTTACATGGGACCCACGTCCACCCTGATGGCTGCACCAGTTCCTGCTGCCACGGGAGGAGGAGGTCAGTCAGCTCAGAGGGCTCTTTCCAAATTCATCTCCTCTTTGCTCTGAAATGGGGTAAGTGCAGCCTCTGAAGCCCGAGTCTCAATCCCAGAGCATCGTATCTGACAGAGCACAGTAACTCATGGTAATGGCAGGGCACCCTCTGTAGGGGGGGAACTGCAGGAGCAAAGAATTTTCCTCGATTTTTGGTTTTTTTCAGTAAATGGAATAAAGGAGAAAAATATTACAATTAAAAAGCATCACTTGTTCAGCCCTGAATGTTTGGAATTTACTATTTTAATGAAAGAAAACACATTTGGAAACAAACAGAATTTGAAATTTAAATAAACAAGCAAGCACATTTCTTAGTGTAAGAATGAAAATACTTGAATATTTGCTAATTTCAGAATGTCTGTCTTTTTTTTTTTTTTTTTGGTGGAGGCTGTGAATTTAATATAGGGAAGATTTCAGCCCAAACAAAAAATAGTTCAAATACAAACTAAAGTTCAAATGAAGTCCTCCATAGTGACCTTTTTATTGTCCCTAAAGTGTGTACCTGGTAAATGCTGCCTTTGGGTTTATTAAGGCTGTAAAAATGCCACGTTTGAGCTGTTTATATTTTTTAACTCCCTCAGAAAATGTTAATTACAGAGTCGTATCTTCTTAAATGGCCTTCAGTCAGGGATTCTGAGAAATCCTGGGATTTCTGGGAAGTTCTTTTCAGGTGGATTTCACAGTCATGAATCACAACTCCAAAACAGTTATGGATCTAGGACACAACGACAGGCCCGACACCATGGTCTTAGTATGTCCAAGTTATAAAAATAAAAACCTTAAATTAGAAGCTGACAATGTCAGGAGATGAGGTAGGATACCAAATTTTGTGTATTTTGCCGTTGAAGTTACTTTAAAAACTGGAGAGCTGAGGGGTTGCACATGTGGTGGGGGGACCAATTCCAAGTGGCAGCCGTGAGTAAAACAGCAATCCAAGTGGATTAGGATCAAAATGGACACCTAGCAGCATCTGGTACAATGCATTTTCCAACTGCTTTCAACAAGATCACTCTCTTTGTACATGTTATTCGATGATCTCTCTTCTTCAATCGCTTTCTTGGATATATCTGTGAATGAAGTCCATGTTTTCATACCGCTAAGATAAATGTGAACAAGAAAAGTGTATTTTTTGTCACGACTTTCCAGGTGACATTTAAGTTTCCTTAAAAAAAAGTTGAAAATTTCACTGAACTTACTTTTTCCATAGAGTTTTTGGGCACGAAAATTCAGCTATCTCTGTTCTGGGGGAAAAGAGGCAAGATGAGACAGAAAATGGAAACATAATTTAGTAGGGATCAATCATTGGAAATATTGTCAGTTCAACAGATGTGGTTTCTGTAAGACCAAATAATGAATTTCTCAGGTGATAAAGTCTACCCAGGAACTCTGTCAGGCTCTGAAGCTCATGAGTGCACCGAGGGCATGGAGAAAACCACAGAGAGAGGATCTGGGCAAAGATTTCTGTCAGCTTTAGTAGGTACTAAATCATGACAACCTCCTGGTTTTTAGAACACAATGTTGATGTTGTTCTTCCATTCTTTACCTGCTTTCCCTCTTGGTGTTTGACACTGATTTGTCACTTTTCGTGTGGCGTTCAGAGGTGAACACAAAAGGTGGGTCACTGCTGGGTGATTGCTTTTTGGTTGACAAATACAGATAATTCCTTGCTCAGGCAACTTGAGCTGACGGAGTCAAACCATACTTTTTTCAAAGGATGTGGTGGATTTGCTTATTCCAGTTTCTGTGTTTGATTTACTACCACATGATTTCATTAAATAAGAACTTAAGATGGGGATTTCTGCCAAGCAACTTCAGGCAAGGCCCATATTCCACAAATCCCTAAATTTGAGGGTGATGGGTGGGGGAATAATCATATTTTTCTAGCAGATGTCCATTCTGCCTGTGGACTGGAGTTTGGGGTTGTTTGTTATTATCGTTGTTGCTTTTAAAACCTTGTAAAGTGATTTTTATTTTCCTCCCATAAGATAACTTGAATTTTTAAGTTCCATGAAGTTGCTGATATCTGTAATGGCTATTCATTCTCTAATTAATAACAGCATTGGAGGGAATAAAGGAGAAATCTTCAAACAGGCAGCATTTCAGGCTTGAACTGGTTTCAAATTCAGACAGGGCTTCTTGGAGCTCTCCCCTGCCCTCCTCCAATCTAAGGCCACGCAGCCCATATTTGTTGGTATTTTTAAGTAGATAAAAGTATGTAAGAAAGTTCCTCCCTTTAACTACTGGATAGAAAATCCGTATCCTGGTGGCTCAACTGTCCAGATCATGTTAAATTTCAGTGGAAGAAAATAAGTAAATGCAAAGAAGAAAATGCCAAAGAAAATGCAAGGAGGGAAGAAAAAGTGATGTAAGTTGGCCAAGAACTAAGTTACACTTCCTGGCCCAGCTCTGTGGTGGTATAAATCATCACCACACAGCTTCAGCGTAGCCATTCCGCTTCACCAGTGCTTGCAGCTTGACCTGTTGTCAGCTTCCAGCAGAAAAGATGACAGTCAAAGTTACACCACTCCCAAAGCAATTTCGCTCACTTGTGAATGCTGATCTTTGCCCTCAAAGCTGTTTTTGAGGGCCAGTCCTCAGCTTTAGGGTGGCTATGGATGCAACTGAGGTCCCAAAGTGATGCCATTGTTGATAGTTGGGTTGGGCAGAAAGGCACAGCTGGGCAGGTCTTGTCTCCATTTCTGAGCTGGGTCGCCACTGCTCTGCTCAGAGGGATTTCTAGGTAACACCTGGCAAAGAGAGCTTCAAGGCATTTTGGTGGTCCTGGTCCACTGCCCACTAAACATCCTCAGCAGACTGCTATTGTTGCTTTGAGCTATTCCAGATCAGGCTCTGGAGATGTTTTGGGAAGCCACTCCTTGGAGCTTGTGCAGCTCCCCTGAGCTCAGGGTCCAGGCCAGAACATGCAGCCCCACACCAGAGCAGGCTAGTGAAACAACCTCCTCTGGCTGAGCCCTCAAGAATTCCTTTTGCTTCATTTTGCTCTTTCTTGGCCATTTTGGGTTTGGCTTCAGGTGACAAAGACCATCAGCCATCTCCAACCCAGCACCTCATGTCGCTGCTGGCCTTTCAAACATCTGAAGCATTCTGGCCAGTGGCACAAGGAATTGTGTTTACATCTTCTCTAAGACATATCCAGAGTTGAGAGAAAAAAAATGGCCAAGGCAGCTTAGTGCTTTTGGCTTATTGTTTGAATATTTAAAGACGTTGCATCTGGAAAGTATTCCGTTAATTTGTGGCTAGCACCCATATATCAAATTCATGAGCTTCCAAGTAAACAGCTGTCACTGGAGCTGCCACAGAGGGAAATTGGCACTGCTGGCTTGTGGTGAGCAGAGAGGGAACACGCTGGTACAGCCTAATCCAAGGAGGAAACATTAACCCAGATGTGTAGAGGACAATGAATGAATTGTTCCTTAGAGCTCCTCAACTTCTCAGCTGTAGTAACACGAGACACAATCAAGGCCTCAGACTATTCTATTCCCTCACGCACATGCACAGAACTGCACAGACAAGAAGCTGGGGTTGCATCCTATAGCCATAGACCATAAAGCAGCCTCTGAGCTGTGTCTGAGGGACAGCTGCCGTCCGTGCTGGAGGCAAATCTGTCTCCAGGCTGCTTGGATCATGTAGCTGTTGTTGGACACTCACACAGCTTGGAGCACCAAGGTCCACGGCTTCCTCAGGGAAGACGCCAGGGCCCATCCAGGCCTCGGGGTAGCAGGGACTGCAGTGGGGTGCTCGTCACAAAGCTTAAGGTACTGTGGGGCTGTAGGCAGTGCCAGGGCCTCAGCTGGAGCTGGGACTTCCTGTGGGAGCAGCTCAGAGCGATGCAAGGAGTTCTACCTGGAAATGCTGAGCTGAGGGCTCAGCTTTGGGTTTCAGGTGCTGCTGGGGTTGGCAGAGCTGTTTGTTGTGCGGCCCAGCTCAGCAGAGTGAGGGCCTGGTGGTTCCAGCTGCCTGTTTGATCTGTCTGTTTTGTGTGAGGTGCTCAAGTAATGAACCCATTAATGAAGAGGAATTGTGTAGGTGGAAGGGACAGAGATGATACCGTCATCTGTGTTTTCTTGGGAGGGACATTACAGAAGTGTTGGAAAACCCCATGGCAATTCCAGGGTCTCTGGGGTAGGAACGTTGGGGCAGCTGGGGAGAGTCCAGCTGAAATGGAACTGAAATGCTCTGAAAACAGAGCAAGAAGGGTTCCCCATCCCCTTCCAGAAGGGAGGATCTGGGGCCTAGAGGGACAAGATGAGCCCTCCAAGGAGGTGGGTGCATCAGTCCCAGGGGAAACATGGATGACATGAGGAAACCCTTTCCTATTCCTGCCCAAAGGCTGTTCTGGCATCTACTCTGGATGCTCTGGCACTTCATGGGGCTCAGGATTTGCCTTCTGTTTACTACCCAACCTGAAGTGGGTTTGAACTGGTGACCTAAAGGTGAAAGGCTCTGCATCTTATTAGAATTACTGTGAGCTGCTGAACGGGTCCCCCATGGCAGTTAAGATTTGATTATGGTTTTAGAAAATGTTCAGCTTTTACAATTAGTGTCAAAGCAGTGGTAAGCCCCTCTTTGATTCCTGGGTGTAGGCTCGTGCTTTTCTTAACCTCACACATATGCTGGCATATTTACAGTAAGTGCTCAGGGGTTTGTTTTTTTAATTATTATTTTTTTATTTTTGAATTAAAAATGAAAGTTCCCCAGGGAAATTATGCAATGGGAAATAGCCACTTCAATAAACTCCACTCACACATTTTATTGATTATGGTAAATTTAATTATTCCATTTAAAGCTTGCTTACACACATACAAAAAAAAACCTTATCCTTTTCTTCCTACATGTTTTTTCCTGTTTTTGTATCCTTCTCTACATTCCAAAACTGTGCTATATGTTATTTTAAACTTTTTAGAGAAGAAATACTCAAGGCTAAGTTTCTTCCTCATAATTATAAATTAAAAATTAGAGAACATACCATAAATCTTACTCAAAAGATCTTCAAATAGAACTACTAATTGTGAAACAGCAGTAATTATGGCTTTTAATGTAGCTCTTTTGCCTCCACCTTATATTACGTGACCGCTTTTGCTAAGGTAGACAATTATCAAGTGCAAAGTATGTTAAAAAAACCAAAAATAACAACAAAACATGGAACAAAATCAGTATTTTTCCTACTCAGGACTTCATTGGCTAACACTGTTTGTTTTCTTGATGCTCATATAGTACCTGGAGGTTTTAGTCTTGTTTGGAGACCATTGCACTGAGGTTTTTAGAGGCTACTGCCAAAAGACTGGAAGAGCTGCTGATCCCTGGGTCTGAAAACTTATTTCCTTTTCCTTCTCCTTCAGGGAGCTGCTGCTACTTCTTCAAAGCTGCTGAACTATGTTCAATCCAGGTAATCACCTTTTTTTCTTCTTAAAGTTGTGAACAGTTTCCTCTTCCTGGGGAAATGCATCTATTCATTGCATTGTGACTGTTCCCATGACTGGAGAATGTTCCTGTGGGGCTGAGGTCAAAGCAATCCTCCATGGCTGGAAATTAGGGTGTGGGAAGTGGAGTTGTCACTGAAGAATCACAAGTAATTCCCAATCTGTGCTCCTTCTTGAATGAGGGGCCTATTGAGAGCCAGCCCATCACAGCAGTGAGACAAATCATGGTTGGTCTTCTTCCCTGACACTGCAAAATTGTCTGGAGAGGGGCTGTTTGGGGTGCTGGAAGCTGAGCTGACCAGTTTTGAAATGTGAGGAAGGACCCAGTGTTTGTTCAAGGTTTTGTTCCTTCCAGATACATCTTTCATCTGAGTTCTTTCATGAGACTGTCACACCAGGGCTTGTCTGAATCCCAGGGCCAAATCCTCATCTGGTCAAATCTGAAAGGGCCCCATTTATTGCAAGGGATTTGCACCCCCTCAGTCTGTGGGGTACCCTGGAAGGAGCCAGTGGCATTGCAGGGGTGATGAAGGTGGAGCAACAGGGCTGGGATGTGGAAGGTTCTAGAGGCTTCAGGTGAGCAGTGTCTCCTTTGCTCCCCTACAGTTTCCAGGTGCCACTCTGACTGCCACCATTCTAAGCATATCTTCTGGATATCCCTTCTTGGCAACAGATGCACTGGGGAGACCTTGATGCCATTTGATGAGTTTCCTGCATTACAGTGTGAGTGATTCATTAATCATATTTGTCCCTTCAGGAAGAAAATGTTAACTGGGATGCTCTGTGTTCTGGTAGGTTTAAGATTTATTTGTTTTATTCATGAAGTATAGCTGGAAATAAGTACTTGTATATTTCTAAATGACCTACACTTAAATATAGCCACAATCTGATGTAAACTGGCAAAGCTCCCTCAGTTAAATGGATTCACTCCAGCTTGCACCAGCTGAGGATTAGGCCCCAAGATTCAAGCAAGCCCTGTTGTGATGACCATGAAAAAAGCTTAGATTAAAGATAAGCTTGGAAGCAATCAAACCAAATCATAAGCCTGTCTGATTTCATTTGTTTTTCTGGCAAGCCATAGATTTCTGAGAATACAACTTGTTGCAATGTGTATTACACCAAATCCTTCAGCTGATGAGCCCATTGCCGCAGATGTCACTTTCTGTGCCACAACTCCCAAAACATTTCCATCTCCTTCCCTGTAACTGTCACCGTGCTTGCTCTGGCCACCGTGGTGAGGGAACTTAGCCATGTCTGATCCCAGGCTCAGCTTTTGGCATGGATGACACTCAGAATTATTTTGCAGATGGGCCAACCTAGGACACAAGATCCCGCTGGGATCGGTGCTCTGCTCCCCCCTCACTCCTCCTTAATGGGAGTGAGAGAGCTTGGACCAACAGCCAGCTCCTCAAATGGCAACAAAAGACTCCTTGTCATTACCCAGGCTGGCTCAAAGTGGAGTAGAAAAGGGGATGTTTCTGGCAGAGCTGCAGATTGCAGTCACAATATACAGCTCATCACCTACTGCTGCCAGTGAAGCTCTCTGCTAAGTTATAAAAGTCACCTCCTGCTCCTTGCCTCCCTTTCCACAGCTGTGGCCGGGGGCTCTGTGAGAATTGGCACACCAAGAGATTTCATGGGTGGCTACCGCATTGACACAGAGAGAGACACATGAGCAATACTCCAAATGGAATCCCTGACAAGAAGGAATTTTGAAACCTGACTTGAGTTCAAGAATAACCCCAGAAGAAAAATTCTTCTTCTACCTTCCCTCCTGAAAAGTGAGCCGAGGTCAGTTGTCTCCATTCCTGCTTTCCATGGTCTTGTATAAAACAATCTGCATGAAAACTTGAAGGTGAAAAAGCCAAAACCTTCATGCTGTAAATTTTGAAATGGCACATTTGCAGTGCTCTTGGCATTTTTGTTTTTCTTCTGGATGTTTTCCTTCCAAAGCAAAGTGCAGTCAAAAAAAGCAATCTTTTTTTGCTAAGTGATTCCCTTTTGGCATGTTTCAAAGAAAGAGATGTGTATTCCTTATATTTAGCCTGTTAACCACATACATATATGGTTATTCTGAAGCTTCACCAATCATTTCTATTTACTACTGCTTCAGACAAAGCAGGAATAAGTGCTTTTTGGAATCCTTGCTATCCCAACACACACAGAGCTCAAGGTTGGAAGGAAGCTTCAGTATTATTTCTTCCCTGCCCTTTGTGATTATCATTATTATTAGTGACAGTAGCAAGTGCTGTCCAATGTGATGCTGCACATCTTCAGGTCCCATGGGAGTCCCTGACTCCATTAAGGATACGTGTCTGGGATGTACAGGCACTGTGGTCAGTCCTGGCCACCTTCCAGGCTTTCTCCAAATGCAGGAGGAAGAAGGGCATTGCCACAGAGGGAGGATTCTGGGGTTAAGGTGCCCCTCAAGGGCAGGGGGTCCCAGGGTGCTTTGGGAACATTTTCTGCAGTGCCTTGATCCTGGTTCATGCTGAAGATGCCCAGACACACCACCTGCTATATTTCACAGCAGCACTGTTGCATTTCTTGGGGAATAAACATTTCCTCTCCTGCTCTTCACAGGAATCCCTTGATTTCATGGGGGTAAAAAAGTATTCATTTTTCCTTATCTTTCTTATTCCTTAAGCCTGTTGGATTCACTGATTCATTTCATACATTGGAAGTTGCATTCAATTTTTAAGCTTAGTTTGTTTCCCTTTTTCTGTTTCTTTTTGTTGTTATTGGTTAGCTCCAGGAGGAGCAGCCTGGATGCTTTATCTGCCCAAAGGCACAGGCATGTGGGTTTCTTACTTTGCCATCCTTCCCCAGGATTTCGTTACATTCCCCTAGAATTTATCTTAACATGCACTGCAGAGCTGCTCCCCAGGAGAAAAGGCTGAGTCCTACATCATAGCTGAGCTCCAGCAAAGCTGATGAGGACAACCCTGTACCCTCAGAGCCCTCACCCAGCCCCCTGGGCCACAGAGACGTCATGACTGATTTTCCTCCTGGCCAAGAGCCCTGTCTGTGTCACTGCAGAGCCCAGACGTGCCCAAGACAAGAGCAGCTGGTCATGCCCCATCTCTCCTACTGCTCTTTTCTCCTTCCAGACTTTACTACGTTTATCCTCTTAGCACCTCTGTAATTATCTGTCTGTAACAGATGAGAAACAGAAGAACATGCAGGTTTTGCAATTTGAGCTGGGCCACGCAGGAGCTCTTTGGCAGAGGAGGCGGCCTCCCAAGGGGTGAGTAATGTCCTTTTGTCAATCCCATTAGACTCCTGGTTGTATCCTCACACACCTAGAGACAAGCCCAAATCACTGAACCTGACCCTTCTGGGACTGATGGCAGCCTTTCACCCCAGTTCCCAGCACTGCTCCCAAAGCAATTCCACTCTGATTCACTTTGAAGGCTCAGGTCTTATTTATGCCACCAGTGTAAACATCATTTTAGTTTGACAAATGCACAGAAAATTCACAACACCTGCAGTTGTTGTGTGCAGTGTCCTGCAGAATGATTTTGCCCTCACAGCTATATTTTAACCAGTGTGGCTGCGAAAGGGAATCAGATGGTGCTTGGCTTTGAATGTATGTGTATGGTCAGCTCTACTGAGCAGTTAAACCCAGAACGTTACCAGGAACCTGATTATGGCTTTAGACCCTGAGTCAGCAGCAGCAGTTGAGTAGAGGCAGCCAGGGCAGCTTCAGGGAGGCTGAGCTGAGCAGAGACTCTGTAAAACAGCAGTGAGACCAGGTCTGCTGAACATCCTTCCTGCTGAGTGAGTCAGCAGCAGTTTAATGAGGCATAGCTGGGCAGGGAGCAGCAGTATGACAGAAGAGGCTTTAGTGGATAGGATCATTTTCAGCACAATAATATTAATTAGCAATTGCGATAGGGAACATGAGGCAGGTGGAGCACTTTCTGTCAAGGTATTTTTGTAAGGAATTAGCCTCTATAAACACCTATTGTAAATACATTGTCCCTGTCAGGTGTAATGACTGCCTGGGCACATGGCATCCTTGCTCATAATGGAAAGATAATTAAAGACGCAATTCCACACTCCGGTGCTTCTCCCAGCTGCTAATTGTGTCACTGGAGAGATCCAAACAATTATAGTAGGAAAACACTAGGGACTGTTAACAGTCATTTCCAAAATGTGGACAATAAATAGATTGAGAAAATGCTGTGAGCATTGAGCCAGCCTTGGAAAAAGCTAGAGGAAAAACTGTGTTTCTGACGCAAACATGGAAATTTGAAATGGGACTGAGGTGCCTAAACATCTTGGAGGAACTTAGACCCTGAGCTTTCTGAAGCCAAATCCCACCCTAGCCTAGAAATAATTTCATATTTCATAGCCTTCACATTTTCCTCAGATGAACGTTGTTCTTAGAAGCTTATACAAGGAGGGCGAATCCTGAAGACATTACTTAAAGGAAATCTGTATTCATGTCGCTGAATATTCGCTACTGATAATCCTGGTAATAATTCTCATGAAAAACTGTGTTACATTGCATGTTGTAATTTATGATGTACAGCAAATATAATATATTGTATAACTCAATATTACAGGTCTGCATTACATACCTGCAATATTATGCTCTGGTAATTAAACCAATTAAAGTGCAGTTATGAGCTCATTAAACCCAAGAAATATGAGATGTCAATCAATTCTGTGTTCATCAAGATAAAATCTTATCAAAGTCAAATTGTTCAGGCCTTCAAACCAAGTGTTCATTTATGTCTCCATTTAACACACCCGGAGAACATGATCCAGAAAATGCCTGTATAGACAGATGTGACCTGCACACACAATCCCACTGCACAGGGAACTGCTGCTGGATATTTTTACCTCTTTGGTTCCCATGATTCATCCGAGTGGGATATTCTGTTGCAATCACACTGTTTTAGATATTTAACACTATCACATGATTCTTTACAGATCTCATAGAAGCAAAGCACAGCTCCCAGTCAGGTGTGTGAATTTTGCACATTGTCCCTCAGAGAATGGCAGAATGACTTAGGCTGGGTTCTCGTGCTGTGGTCAGATAGATGCCTTTTCCCAGGTGCTGCAGTTCCTGAACTGGTCCTTGCAGAGTTGGCAGATGCAGCTCTCGCTCTGGGCTCAGGGGTGATCCTGAATTAGTTCTTTTGAAGTCACCTGGGACTGGTGCCTGCCTGCCTGGAGCAGAACATTATAGTCTGCAATAAACATACTTAGGGCAGAAATCTCCTTCCCACTCAAGTTCTCCCATGGCTTTTATGGTGGGGACAAGATTTTGGGCAAAACCTCACTGCCATCCCAGTCATTTGCTGGGAGTGTTTGGTGGAGCTGAGTGATGGCAATTCTGGGCTTCTGCTGTATGTTGAGAAGAGAAATTTGGTACAGCTGTGCTGGTGATCACAGGGGCTGCAGAGGGAAGAATTCAAATCATACAGAGAAGCAGCATGGGAATGGCAGTGACAGGGGATTAATTGAGCTGCGTCCTGAGAGTGTCAGAGATATTTCAGGCTGTGGAGGGCACAGACTGCCCTCATGTTGTGTTTGTACAGCATCTGAACACTCACCACACCTTGGTCTTGAGTGTCATCTGTAAGGGGGGCTCTAACATAGGCAATAATAACACTGATGATGATGATGCTAATGAGAGTCGGATAACAGTGATTTTTCATGTGGTCCAGAAAAGCCTCTGCCTCAGGTTCAGTGCATCCAGAGCAGAGAGCTGTTTATGTTTATACTGATTTCTGGTGGGAGGAGAGTGTTCATGACCAGAGATCAAGTCTGCAGGGAGAAAAGAGAGTTGTGGAATGATTTTTCTATTGTGAGTAACAAGACTGTGATCAGAAAAGAGAGAAGGGAGAGAGGAAAATGTGGATGATGTTATTACCAAAAAGAAATAATTTGGATATAATCATAGCAGTTAGGGAAACGTGTTTTTAAAGACCTTGAGAGAGGTCATAATGAGAGTTTACTTTGTACATCTAATCACACTTTACAAGACCATATGCCAGTTCCCAGTGGTGTCCATAGTGAACAGCAGAACATCAGTAATTTTCCAGATGTGGCTTCCCCCCTAGAAGGAAAACAAAACCAATGACAAGAGCTGGAGTGACCCAGTACTGGGGGAGCCTCTGAACTTCTTTTGGCTGGGATGCTCTCATGAATAGTTTGGTTGTTGCCTGGTAACACTGGCAGAAATTCTTCTCCAGTGTGACTGAGCCCACAAGAGAGAAGGAGAAACTAGGAGAGGGATCATAGGTTCTAATTTTATGGAAACGTCCTCATAAAACAGAGCTGAAGTGTGCAGACCATAGCATCTGTCCCAGATACTCAATGAGCATTTGGAGCCACATCAGCAGTGGGGGAGGAGGGAAAGATGTTTGGTGCCAGCCAGGCACCTTGTGAAACATGCCAGTGCAGAGATCACAGTCTCAGCTTCTGCCCTGAGCCTTCTCTAACTTCAGCAAACACGTGCTTGTTTGGCCCCCTTTGGTCAGATCCTTCCCTCACACCAGTTTCCACTGCAGCACAAGCACTTTCCAGGTCAGAGCACAGAGCAGCAGGAGAGTTCATAAGGGACTGTGGAATCACCAGATCTTCTGGTGTTGCTTAGAGAGAGAGTGGTGGTTGGGGGTGCAACGTTTTGGAGGAGTGAACTTGGAAAAGATACCCCAGTGAAAGAGGAAAAATGATGTTCCCCAGGGAAGGAAAGTGGAATCACTTCTGGAGTTTTTTTTGGCAGCCTGGCACCCTTGCTCCAGGTTGCTCTTCTGTCTTGTGTGCTTTGTGCCCGTTTTGTGACTGACATCAGCTCAGGGGAAGGAGCTGTCACAGTCTGGTGACAAGGCAGCAGTTCCTGGTGTCACCCTGGTGCAGCTGACTCACAGCTTGCTCTGGAGGAGCAGGGAACAGTCTGAGATCCACCAGAAGCAGCCAAGTGCCTTCAGATAAACTCTAGCTCAGAGCTGGGCTTTGCTTGCACCTCTGATTGCGGTCAACATATTGTCACTTCCCCGAGAGAAACCGAGGGAGTGTGACAGTCACATCTTTCCCTGGGAGCAAGGAGTGGAGTTTCCTAACGCGCTGGAGAGGGAAGGAGGAAATTTCAGACAGGGACTGTTCTGTCAGGGCAATGGCACATCAAGAGCTGCTTGGCCAAGCGAGCTCTGCCTGCCCAGGAGCTGCCGAGCCGAGCGGGAGAGCGGCTCCAGCCAGGGCTGTGCCAAGGAGCAACGTGCTGCTCTACATGTTACTGAGCATTGGGCCAGGGGCTCGGGGAAGAAAAGGAAAAAGCCCTCATGGGAGATGGCCTATTTTTAATGAGCCCAAACCTCTTCCACAAATTAAGTGAAATATTTTAAAAGGAAACAATATTACTTTGGTTTTATTTGTTTCAGCTACTTAGTTACAGCTCCACGTGGACACAATTAATGGAGGAAATAGAGTATTTTATAAGCCCTGGACTCTAAGATAGATATTTTGTGACCATGTGAAATTCTTTGCCCTAATCACCACGCATTCCTTGGGTGAAGGTTGTATATTGCTGAAGATTATTAACATTGATTCCAAAAATGTGTCTAGTCATTGAAAGGCGAAGGTCAAAAATTGTCATGGCATTACTCAGTGACAGTTTGCCCTTCACTTTCCACTGAGTTCCATGCTGTCCATCCTTGGCTCAGGTCTGCCCTAGTGAAGTATTTCTCAGCAAGGAAGAGAGAAATGTCCTTTCCTCTGGAGCAAGTTTGATTTCCCTTTCAAGGGAATTTCTGAGATCCCTTTTAGACTCCCTATGACTTCATGTAAATCACTTGGACCTTCAGCACCTTATTTCTCGATTATTTGAGGGTTTTTTTTTAATAGAATAAGTTTTTCCCTTTATTTGCTTGCTTGCAGGATGAGTTTTCAAGGCAATGAATCATCTTATTTTGGTAGTATCTAACACCAACCTCTCTATCTTTGCTGGTCAGAAAATAAAAATAGATTGAGGTAAAAACCTGGAGGTGAATATTGTTTAGACAAAGAGTTTCATTTGTGCCCTGTCCTGATTTCTGGATGATAGGCAACAACAAAGAAGTCATCCTCAGAATAAAAAAATGTTTATTCAGTCTTCTGGGACTGCCTCAAATATTAGAGATGGGACCCACAAAATACCAGGACTGGGAGTTCTGGCAGGAGTGAGTGAGGCAGCATGGTGAGATTTCTGGATGGAGAGAGGTGATCATTTCCTCAGGTGATACAGGCCTCATGAATCAGCCATCGCCTTCTCCCAGGCAGACCTAAATATCCTCCCCTTCATCTCTCAGAGCAGTGCTGGGCACACTGCATTGCAACAGGCTCCTACAGGAGGAGGTAAACAACACCTCGTTGATGCAGTAATCTCTGCAAATGTCCCGACAGGGAACCCGGCAGAGGAGTAAATAAACAAACACCCCCTTGCCTTCCCCTCACCCCGATGATAAATTCGGGTTACTGTACACATCGCTGCTCAGGCCGTGCAGGGCTGCTGTGAATCCATTAGTAGGGCAAGGGTGAGTGACTTCTGACTTCAGCGACCCTTAAAGTTAATCCAGCATTGTAGGGGCAGAATTAAATGTGATGAGCTCAGAAAGTGTGATAAAACCAGATTTAAGTGCACAGCTGGACAGCAACCTATAAAGGCAGAATTTAAAACCGTAATAAAAACTTTGTAATCTAATTACGACGGCAGAGTTAAAGGTGAGGTATTTGCAGCATGATTCACATGCACCATGGCTAACCTCTGACATCTTGAATGTATTATGTGGTTTCTTCACTACAGGAGTAATTTTTGAGTTACTCTCTCACACTACATGGTTCCCTATGTTTTATTCTCATGCACTGTCTCTGGAGGTTGCAGGGCAGGGCAAAAGCCTCTGCTTTCTTGTACTTCTGGCTCCAGGGGTCTCCAGGCTGCTCCTCCCCATGCTCTGGGCACCTGGGCAGGAGTTGCAGCGGTGCATGACACCTCCAAAATATTGCAGCTCCTGAGGGAGTCCAAGAAGAAGTTGCAGCAAGAGTGGCCATGTCTCGAGCTGGTTTTAGCCTAGCTAGATTTAATACCAGCAGGAGGGAGGGTGCAAAGGAAGTTAGAGCTTGGATGCAGGATACAGTCCCAAGCAGTGTCCTTGTCATCCTGTCTTCCTTGCAATTGGCACCCAATTAACGCCACCACTGATAGCAGTGTGTCTCTGATTTCAATGTTGGCTTGTCCAAACACCAGAGGGAGGGGAAAAACCGACTTATGAACCCTGCCTGTCCCCTCTGGACTGCTGCCAGTGGTGGGGCTTGCTTTTCCCATCTGGTTCAGAGGGCTCTCACCAGGATGGCCAAGTGAGACCATAACCTCAGATCCAAGCCTGCTACCTGCCAGCTGAGGGGTTCTACACTACAGCAGAAGTCTTTTCCCTGGCTCTCATTAAGCATTGTCCAGCATCCCAAGAGTACTTGATGTGTGGGGAGGTGTAGTGGTGGGATTTAAACAAATTTGCTCAAGTTGGTAGCAGCTGAGCATAGCACCTGACGATATCTCACTTTCTTCAGCCAGCCTATGTCAAGAAAGAAGTTTCAAATTAGAAATCTACCCCATGTGAGAATTCTGACTTTTTCTTCTGCATCCCAAACGCCAACTCAAAAATTGAACAAAAATGCTGGAAGAAAATCTTTCTATATGAAGTCTGTAAAGCTCTATATTTGGAGTTTTCTTGAGCTAAAATTACTTGGCATTTCTGAAATCAAGTTTCATTCTTTTTGAACTTAGCTGAAAAACATTCTTTTACGTCTGATTGGCACAAGCTATATTCCTGTAGCATAATGCTCATGGGAGGGGCTGAGGACAGCCTTGTCTGTAGAATCAGCATCCCAAAATAAACTACATCCTCCCTCAAGGCAGTGTGAACCCAGCTGATCAATCTCTGTGAATGTTGTTCTTCAACTGATGAAATATTTCCCATGTTTGTGAAACCAAACTGAAACAGATCTGTTGCTTAGGTTTCCCCAATGAGTAATCCAGTAGCGTTTTTCCTCAAGGAAATTAGTATATTTTCAGGATACTGTGTTTCAGAACATGTCTCTCTTTTTCCCCTTTTATGAAGCTCAGAGGGGAACAGCACAGCCCTCAAGGACACCCTGTGAAGGGTTCAGGGTGATGCTCTCCCAAAGGAAGAGGGGGTTGTGAGAGAGCCATTGCCTAAAATAGGTGATTGATATCAGCAGTGGGTGGGAAAGAGGTGTGGGTGCTCTTGGAAAGGGACTGCTCAAAATTCCAAGTACGCCTTACCTTTGTGATCACAGGCCTATCTCAGTGTTGGTATTTAAGAGACAGAGATCTGCTTTTTGCTTTAGAGAGCAAAAGAGGTTATGTGCATTATTGACGTGCCATTTACACTTCTGCTGTTCCTGAGACAACTTTATCCCAAACTCTCCTTCTCTTCCTAGAGCTGCATGACAGCTACAGCAGGAGAGAGCCCTGCACAGGACAAAACAGCTTCTCAAATGTGATGGGGGACTAGCAGAAAACACCACAACAAATGCCCCCAACACAGGAAGAAGCCCACCGGCTGCAGGAAGGCAGCGTGAGGATCAACAGAGCAACATCTCAGGTACAAAGAGGGTGAAATCCCACAGAGCCCAGGCCAGCAGCCACACACTAGCTGCTCCAGTGGGGTTAGAAAACTCATCCTGGATGGCAGCTCCAGCTCCCTGTACAGGGAGAGAATAAGGGAGCATTTAACACTCTCAGTCTGCAAGACACAGACAGGAGGTGGTAAATACCTTGATAAGGAAACTGGAGGGAAAATACCAGCTTTAGGCAATCCAGATTTTATCAGGGAAGTATGCAGGAATGAGTAACTGCCTGACATGCAGATGTGCCTCTGCACAGTGCCAGCAGCCTGCCAGTCCCCACAGCTGGCCTCAGTCGACACACTCCCATTTCCAAAGCCATGTGATTTCGGGGGTATGCTGGGGAGGTGTTTTTGCGTGGGGTTCTCACTTAGGCAGTGGCAGTGCCCAAAATGAATCCGCAGCTCCATGCCTGGAAGACTCTCTAGACTTAGCACTGGAGACTTGTTTTTCTGCTGTAAGAGGCAGCTTGGCTTGTGAGTGAAGGCTGTTGCTCTGCTTAGCAATGACATGCATGTCACAGCATGGGAATCCGCGTGTGCCGCTTGAAAACAAGATCCTGGAATCCAAGGGCTCGGCAAAGTCATAAAAAAATTAATCCTGTCTATTGCTCAGTGAATGGATGGTGTCTCGTGGACCATTGCTGTCCCTGTGGGACCAAGAGAAGATTTGTGCCCAGTCCCATAATTGTCTGTGCAGTGCCAGTCACAAACTTGGTGGGAGCAGATGGAAACTGAAGTGCTGTGAGCTGGCACAACACATAAATTCACACTTGAGGAGATATGGGGATGGTGGGGAAAGAACCCCAGGGAAGTTGTAACAACACCAAGCCTGTCAGAGTTCAAGGAGTGTCTGGATGATGCTTGTATTTGTATGGTTTAATTTTAAATAGTCCTGTGAGGAGGTGGGGAGTTGGACACAATGAACTTTATGGGCCCTGTCCAATGTAAGGTACTCTGTGGTTTGATACAGCCAGTTTGAATAATTGTTGCTTGGTCTCTTACTGTAGCCCTGGACTCCAATACAAGACAGAGGATCTGAGTGTTGGCTGCTCCCTCAGACTGCAGATCTCTAGGGAGCCCATTGCCTGGGCTGTCATCAACCAATGTGGAAATGTCTGTTCAGTCAGCCTGTCCCTGCTCTGGCAATGTTCTTCAGATGTCTCACGGGCTTAGTACCTTCTTCATCAGGTTTTCAATAGAAGAGAAGGCACCACCAGCCCATTACTTGGTGGGAAGGAGAGGGTAGGAAGAGCTTGTCAGCTCAAAGGGATGTGCCTGAAACCTGAACAAGGAGAGAGGAGAACCTTGCTGAAATGATAGGGGTTGGGGTAGCATTCATTGCTGTGCCATACCGGGGGATTGGCTGCCAAAGGGGCACAGGCTGTCTCCTTCTTGGGGTGGTGCTTAGTGGGGCTAATGACAACCATAAGTAGGAAAAATATGGATGCTATTGGAGAAAGAGGCCCAGGAATGGATAAAGAATAAATTGGCTGTGCTGTGTACAGAGAGGGCCAAACAGATGTTGGGCCTGATCCAGAGCCCATTGAGTTAATGGAAAGGCTCCCTTTGGTTTCATTGGAGCTGTCTCAGACCCATTCCAGCTTCACAGGAAGCAGTGGAGACCAAGAGCAATAACTCGTGGTGGCTGGAGTGGTGTGAGTTGCAGAGGTGTGGCCAGGGGCGTTCCTGCTGAAAACAGATGGATCTGACAGACGGGTCCCTTTGGGCTGGGTGACCCCTCTGCCCACTGCCCCCACCAGCCATGAGCAGCCTCATGCAGGTTTGGTCCTCTGGCCAACATTTTGGCATAATTGTGATCAGAACTGGCCTTTCTGCCTTCTGATGCACCCTCCTCCTGAAGGAGGTTCCAGCGTGATCTTGTGGTGGCCCAGGATTTAGAAACCAGTGATTTGAGCCATCCACAGAGAAGGAGGAAAGGAGGTCTGCTGAGAACTGTTGACCAGGGAGGAATTTTGTTGTGGACCAGCAAAAAAAATAATGTAAAGCAGGTGTTTCTGCAATTGTGAGACATTTGTAAAGCCAATGTGTCCAACAAGTCTCCCACTCACATTCTGGTCCATGTGACATGGCAAGGTCTGACACGGAGGACCGCAAATAGAAAACATCTCTCTGTACTAGTTGGCGTGCACCAGGGCCTCCCTCCCCTTCTGCTCTCTGCTTTTCTGTTTATTTAGGTGTGTGTCTTTGTTTCTGTTTTTACATTTAGCACGAGTGGAGAGGAAGTGGGATTTCATAAGGCTTAGGAGGCTGGAGCTCACCACGCTTTGGAGCAGGGGCCTTTATTTGCCCTCACCCTGCAGGTGCAGGTGTTTGCAGGCCAGAGCCTCACTGGTGTGAACTGCCCCAGGCTCCACGAGGGCTCCCTCCTCTGACCCAGCCCTTCTGAGCACGCTGGTGCTATCCAGAGATGCAGGCACAGGCCATGCTGAGGCCAAGCTGCTCTCATGGTTAGCAGTGGGAGCTGGAAGCTGAGCAGAATCCTTTTTCTCCAGGTGATGGAACCGGGAGGAATGGATCAACCATGGCATGCAAAGATGCCTCAACAAGCAGCAGCTGCTGTTTTGTTCAGGGTTGTGAATTTACTGGAAATGTAATTTGGGGAATACTTTAATTTAGTTGAATTTAGGCCAGCTTGGAGAGGGGCAAGGAAGAAAGTTTTAAGAGTAAGTTCAGGGCTCCTCTCAGGACTCCCTTCCCCTCTGCAGCTATTTCCCTGCCCACACATGTACACGCAACACCAGGGCCAACCATGGCTTGGGCTGAGCTATATTTTAGGTACTTAACAGGTTTAAATCATGGCCCTGCAACACTCAATCTCCAAAAGAGAATCTCTTGCTCTTATTGACAGTAGTGCACTTTTAGCCCTGTTTAAAAAGGAGCTGATACTGAGAGAAGCCACTGAACTTTTTGAGTGAGATAAGGTCAGATTAGGGCTGGATGAATTGCCTGGCAGGAAGGTTGTGTGGAAGTTTGGCTATCCCACCATAACACAGCAGAAGGAGAACGCCCCAGCCCTGACTTCCAGTCCTCCTTTTACCCATGCTGGCTTGTTTATATTTGGGTTGTAGATGGGTGGAGCCATTACTCCAATTTTTTGGCTCATGTCTGTCCATTTGGATGTCAATGTAAACTGATGCAACTAATAATCGTGGCCCGCTATTGGAAATGATTAGTCTGCTCATTTTCCATAACTATTGGCTGCCTGGCTCCACCTGACAGAGGCTGGGAATTGTCATGGCAGAGATGAAAGCCCAGAGAATATGGGGATTCATAAGTCCGTGAGAGCTATGGTGTTTTCCAGTCTAACAAGAAGATTGGATTTAGATATTAAGCAGTATGCTGGACTGGGATTTGGGGAGCAGTAGAGAAAGTGCAGGTATTTCAAAGCAAGTGTTGTTTTAGTCAGAAAGTGAATTTCTCATTAAAATAAGCCCCAAACTAATGGGGGAACTTTTAAAAGTTAGGGGAAAGTTGAAAAATATCCAATTAAATAGCACTCCCCATTCCTACATCTCCAGCATGGCAGCCTTTGCTCTTCCTCACCGACCAGCTCCAGTGGGCAGAATCTCACGTAAAATGTAGCCGTGTTTGAACTTCAGGGCTATTTATTCTACAAATGGGCTCCAATTCCAAATAACACTGATGCCAACCAGGTTTTTTCTTCCCAGGACTCAGGCTTATAACACATTTTCCGCTTTTGGAGCTCATCATTCCAGAACTCCAGAAATTGCAATATAAACCTTGGCTACTATGCACACTTCAGCTTGAAAACATAGCAGTGGTCTGGGATTTTAATTTAAGCAAATTGGAGAGTGGATTAGCAATAGGATCCAGATGCATCTCTAATAGTGAAAAGAAAAATTAGCAGAACATTGGAGCTGAAATGAACTCTGTCTCTCTTTCGGCTTTTTTCCTCCCTTTTGCTTTGTAAGAGGAATTACATAGACCTAAAGCACCATAATTAAATTGTCATTTGTTCCTTGCCTTGGTCGAAGCTCTGCCCAGCTAAGCACATCTCAGTTTCCATCCTGGGCATTTACCTACAGCACAGGGCTGGGAGTAGGGGGCAGTTTCTTACTTGTTTTAAGAAATTAGGAATCAGAGGCATGCACAGCCTGTCTGGTAGAGTCTTCAGCGAGCGAGCTGCCAGGCTCTGCAGGTTATACATCATTAGCACACAAAGTGTCCAGGAGAGCCCAAAGCTTGTGCAGGTGTGCTGGCAAAGCTCACACCACTTCCCTCCCTCCTCCCTCTCCGCCGCACTTCCAGCAAGCTGATACTTGAAACCCGATGTGGCAAAATCACAGAGAGCTCCTCTCGAGTTTGTCAGCTCCCAGCTCTCCCAGCAGACGTGACTGTGAGAGGGCGCGTGGAGCCTGGAAGGGACGCGCTGGAAAAACAAAACCATCCAGTCAAAAGCTTAGCTTGTTTTTCCATGAGTGTATGAAAAAAAGTGTGAGTGTTTTTTTAAGCACTTTCAGATATTAGAAGTTTAGTGAACACAGAGAGTGCTACTTTTTTTTTTTCTCTCTCTTTTTTTCCCCTGCCCTTGAACTTTCGGAATGACTAAAGGGAATATATCCCAAACTGTTTTCAATGACCCTGTCACGTGGTGGGTTTCTTTCAGCTTTTCCCAAAAGAGAGTGAGCTTCACTCGACCTCTGCTCTGGCATTAGCTGCCATTATTTCTGCATCCTACTCAGATAATCAATAGAAGTAGATGGCATCTGAAAATAATTATACACACAGCTCTTTCCCAGCTTCCAAGACGAAGACAGAAGCTGGGAAAGGAGCCTTTGCATATTCAGCACTTGTTAAAAGAATGAAATATCGTGCTGTGTGTTATTGTTGTATCCCAAATCCTGGGCATTCAGCGGCAGTTTCTTTTGACGTTGCATAGCGCTCTGGCCACATGCACCTGAACACAAAGATCATCAGCTTTCCCATCCTTCCTGACTTTGCTGGAAAAGTTGTGCTGTCTGCTCGTGTGGCATGCCAAAGGGCAAGAACTCCTGTTGGGAGGAAGGATCTGGCTGGGTCAGTGGCCTCTTTTTTTTAAGGGACACCAACACAGCTGCAGTTTTACAGCCAAATGTCCTGGCCCCAAGCCAGTGTGTAGTGACAAGTGGGTGGCCTGTGCAAGGCATGGTGTCTCTCTGTAGCAGGGGATGAGCTTTTCCAGCCAAAATCCATGTTCAGCCCCGCAGCTGAAATGGCTCTGTCTCTATGTGGCTCATGGCAAAGTCACCTTGAGAAGTCCATCAGGCCGTCACTGCCTACTGAAGAACCTGATTCAGGTTCTCCATCACCCGAGAGAGTCCTCCCAGCCAGGAAAGTAGTGAGTCATGTTGTGTTAGAAGATATTTAATGTCTGTTTCTGGAGGTTTGCAGCCTCAGCCTCCCTTCAGGCAGTGGCCAAGATGAGCCATTCCCACTGCAGCCTCCCTGAACAGCAGCAGCACTGGATGCCAGCACGGGGCCTCTGAGCCGAGCAGGTGGCAGGAAAAGAAGAGGCACAGATTGTGCCAGGGCAGGCTGCAACTGCAGGGTAAGGCTGTGTCCTTTTTCTCCTGCAGCCCTGGAGAAGCTTTCTGTAGCACTGTCACAATGGGGACTGGATCCTGGCTGTGACCCTGTTCAGGCTTAATGGTCTTTAGAGAATCTGTGCGTGGTCTCTGTTAAAGAGAGTAGGAGAGATGGGGTGGAGTAAGGATCTGTCCCAGTGTGACTGTTCCCAGATGTTTCATTTAGACCTTTCTCTCCTGATCTGCAGAAGGAATGCCATGGCTGTACAGCCTGGAAAATCCTGCGATGCCTGCAGGAGCTGACCACTGGGGAGTGGCAGCTGCCTCTCCAGAAAGAGCTAAGGACATCAGGCAACCTGCTGCTCCCAGCGGGTTTGCCAGGGCTATTTCACATATCTGGACAGCAGCAATTACAGGGGAGCAATTATTTTTGGCCATTACTCTGGGATCTCTGCTATCTCCTAATCTAGGCAGCAAGCAGAAGTGTTTACTGATGGGCTGCTCCATTGTCCATCCCCAGCTTTTCTCCGTGGTGGTACATTGTTTGTGGTGCTGTCTAAATCCTCCTGCCAGCCCCAACAATACTTGCACAACCCCGGCGTGTCGGGAGCTTCCAGTCTCAGGAGAAACCGATCCCGCTCAGCCCGGCTCCGTTTGTGGCAAAGTGTTTGTGCAGCGATTAACTCCTGCACGGACACACACAGCCACAAATCTCCAGGTTGTCTCACAGCCTTTTCATTCAATTAAGTCTGTTGACTTAGTCTCATTTTGAGCAGTAACTGGATTTAGATAAGGCAGTGGAAAGCAAAACATCAATTGTGTGATTCCTGGCCCAGCCGGTATGTTGATCCGAAGGGAATGTTTGTGCGGGCGATAACGGAGGCAGTGCGGTGATTAGGACAAAGTCATTTGGTGCAGAGACTTCCATGGAGTAAAAGTCTGTGTTAAGTGCAAGCACTGGCCTGAGGAAGCAGAGGGAGCTGCCTGCTTCCACAAATTCCCTCTTTGTCTCACTTGATGCATCTGCTGTGAACACACAGTGATGGAGAGGTCCTGGTCAGTCTGAAAGGGGAATCGTGCTGGACTCAGAACTGGGAGATCCCACTGGGTGAATGGGCTGTGCTGGGGCAGCTCCCAGAACCATAACTGCTGCAAGGTTCTACAGAGATGTAGCCATGGGGGATACAGCCAGTTACTCTTTGTCAGAAACAGACCAAAGTTATTCTGGGATAATTCCTCCCCACAAGCTGTAGGGCATAAGTTTACAGGCAGTTCCCTAGGGGCTTGATTTGCCCGACATCCCTGGGAAGAGGAGATGCAAGTGACACACCTTCAGCATCCACTCTTTAGAGTACAGGTGGTCCAGGTGGAAAGATCCTCTGTGTGCAATAACTGCTGTCTCCCTGTATAAGCAAGAGGTAAGAAAGATCCTCTCCTATTTGCAAGCAAACATTTTTGTGATGCACTCCTGTGTCTGCTGTTGCTTTCAGACTGTAATCAGAAAATATGTCAGGGAGACATCCATTGTTATATATTTGTCAAAAGCACATTTCTATGCATGACATTTTTGGTCACTTTGTTTTCCAGGTAACTGTTAAACTAATGGGAAACATAGGGCATTCCTGACATCCTGCAAATCTTCAGCGAGGACCACGGAAGAAGAGTGCAGAAAAAGACAGTGAGAAGACATTACTTCCTACATTAGCTGAGGATAAGGTATGCCACTGGAACATAGTAAATGTATCACTGACTTTCTTGTTTTCTCATGCTGGAGAGGATTTCTTCCTTTGATTCTAATTTGAGTCCTTCTGTGACATAAAAAGATCATTCTAGCTGGTTGCCCTGTGAGAACTCCTCGTGGCCATTGAAAGTGAACAGTACATTTTTGGTGGTTCACAAAACACCAAACCAGTGGGCTGTGTGCAGCCTCACTGAACCTGTTCCTCTGAACAGTACAGCTCACCACGGCAGGAACAGGGGAATGTGTTACCTCAAAGGATTTTTTTTTCCCATTCCTCCCACCTGCTCACTTCCCTTTTGGGCCATGCAGCATTTCTCATAGAGGTGATGCTGGCAGCAATGTAAACCCAGTGGTTTTGAGAGAAGTTCTGTGCCATGGGGCAGTGATGCTTCACATCCTTATTCCTGTGTGTTTCAGTGCACTCAGACACTGCAGTATTTCCATCAGTGACTGGGACCCTGGAGTGTTCATGACTCCCTTGCAGCAGGAGTGGGGGTGGCACCCCAGGCACTGTGGACTCTGTGCCCAGCACAGGGCTCTGCCCTGGTACAGAGTGCTGCTCCTGGGCTCTGTGTAGGCACACACAAACACTTAATTGTTGGCAACTTAACATATATTAAACATCTTCTGGTAGCAATGAAAGATGGCATCCTCCCAGTTTTGCATGAGCTAATCGGCCCTTTGTGTGAAAGTGTAGGTGGGGACTCTTCTAACAATACAAAGTTGGTTAGCTCATCATCTTGGCTTTAGGGGCATACTGATGTGCCCATCCTGCTTTCAGAGCCGTGAATAATCCAGCTTTGCTGCTGTCCTCTTGTGAAAAAAAAAAAAGAGAGAGTGTATTTTCAGGGCTTGGTGCTCAAGCCTGTTTCTTGGTACAGGGGATGAACAGGGATTCTCCTGTTATTCACTGGTATCACTCTTGGCTTCAGTCTGCTTTGGACTGCTCTTGGTATCAGAAATGATACCTATCAGCATAATTGCTATTTTTCAGCCATCAGTTGGAATAACACCCTTGAGGATTAGGCAGGCTTGGTGCAGTATCAAAATCAAAATGAGAGCACCATCCACAGAAGTCTGTGCTGCTCACAGTTCATTTAAACCTCTGTTAACTGTCTGGGTGGTGGAGCAGTAGATTAAACCAACAAAACAGGCTGGAAGAGCCCAACTTTGGGAGGAGGATTGATCTTAAATGTTCATGAATACACTTTAGAAATAACCTTAGGTGAAAAAAAGGAAATTAATAATAAAAATATGCACAAGGAATTAGGTCAAGGTCCTGGCACTATGCCAGGGGAGCTGGTAGAGGACAAGCTCCAGTCTAAGTCCATCATTTGATGCTGTGGCCAGAAAGATACTTGGTATTGGAAAGGATATTAAGAGCACCCTCTGTATGGAGGTCCTCGTGGTGCTGGAGAAGCCCAGGCCTCAGATCCACACTCCAGACTTCAAATAAAGATGTAAACTCTGGAGGAAGTCTGGAGGAGGGCAGCAGGACTGATAAGAGGTTTCACAAAACATGACCTGTAAGGAATTCTTTTTTAAATTGGATTTGTTTAGTCTAGCAAAGACTGAGGACAGCTGTGAGAGGCTTCACTTGTGAAGACAGTAGCTGGAAGGGGTCTGGTAAAAGAGTGCAGTGGTCATGGTGGGGAGCACAGGGAAGGACAAGAGCAGGAGAGAAATTAGGAAAGCTATTTCCATAAAGAGTGGGAGAAGCTAAAACAGATGATGCAGAGATCTCCATCTCTGGGAGTTTCTAAGAGTTTAAGCTAATGTGTCCCATGAGTGGCATAGGCACAGGCACAGAATGACACAGAAGGGTCTCTCCACCACATACATGATTTGCTTAAATCTGTTCTGTGGGTTTGTTGCTTTCCTGGCAGTAGTAGAAGGAATGTTGGACTCAGGTTTGGTTGCTGACATGGAAAACATGCTGATAGGTGGGTATGTTTGCACAGAAAATGTTGATAAGACAGGAAAAATGATATCGTTGTCAGAAACAACAGCCAAAAGCTTTAGAAGTTCTGCTTCAAAGAAGTATTTTTAAGGAAAACGGCTCCTGTGACAAAACATCTTTCATTAAATAGAAGATTTAGTGGGAAAAATCTGCAATGAGCTCTGCAGATTAGCAGCCCAACACAATCCCGAGATACCTGAAGTGTAGTTACTGATCCTGGAAATGGTTCTTTTCACCATTTGGGATTAAGCAGAGATAACACAACATCTCTGTTTGCAATGGAAAGGTGAGGAAAGAGATTTTCTGGGCAGCCAGAGAGGAGCTTCACCTGTGAAAGAGGCCATGGAAGAGTAAGGATTGAAAAGACTCTGTGCAAGAACTGCCAGATTAGGAGGGCAGTGGTGTCTCTCAGAGAGCCAGGGAAAGACTGTGGTTCAGGGATGGGAGGCAGAAACCCAGGGCTCAGAAAATGCTGGTCCTCGCAAAGCCTGCACTTCTGTGTGTTCAGCCCAGGAAACTGCTGAGTGGGATGTGAAGCTGCCAGATGTTTTTGCAGATGCTCCAAGCATGTGTGCTCCCCTTATGGATGTATGCTTTATACCCAGTTTTGAAATTGGGTCAAAGTATTCCAGAGCTCCAGGAGGAAACTCCTGAGAATTTACAGACCTGAGATGCTGTGATAATGGTTCTGGACAGCAATTTTACTTTTCCCTATTGAGGCTTGGGTGGACAGAGGGGAGTGCAACAGGAGATCCACACCAAAGATCAAGGCAGACACATCTGCCCGGCTGTCAGATTTCACACCAGCAAATTGGAAGAAAATTAAAAAGTCCAGAGTCAGATCTGGTCTTTGCTCTGGGAATACAAAGAGGCCTGAAAGGCTCCTACATAGATATTTATGCCTGGCATAAAACCACCACAGAAATTTCTGTGCTTCACTGGTTTTGCCATCCCTTTAATAGGAATATGCCAAGTGAACATGAAGGAATGAGATCTTATTGTTAGAATAGTCTTGAGTTGGTGTAACTGCCCTTAAGAGGAGAGTGCAGTGTTCAGCCTCTGCCCACCACAGCTCAAGAGCTGCCCTCCCAAACACGTCACACTACAGGCTCACACCTTAAACCAGCAGTGCTGCAGGTGTGGGAGACAGGGGACCTTAAATTCTCAAAAGTGGTGGTTTTTTCCTCCAAAGCCCCAAGGAGATTTGTATCCTGAGACACCATCCCTCTGTCAGGCATGGAGGTTGAGCTGCCACCATCATCATTGCTCTTAGCTTTAATTTCCAGCACAAATAGCCCCAAAACCCTCTGGAGTGGGGGCAGTATGAGACAGACACATTGCCTCTTAGTGCAAAGCCAACTGTGTTTACTCCATTACCCAGTTCCAAATTACAAGCCTTATCTCACAGGAGCTTGGGATGGCTCCATAGTTTCAGAAACTTCATGGTAAAAGGGGCACTTTTTAAATACAGTGTTTTCCAGAAAGACTATCTTAAAAATATAGTGCAGTTCAAATCCTCTACTTCCTTTAATGCTATTTTCAGGTTGTTTTGGTTTTTTTTTTAAATTAGGTTTAAGCAACATGCATGAGATGTTAGATTAAAGGGACAAGGCTTGGGTTTTCTGTGTCTGTACAGAAATAGCTGTTCCCTGGGTGGGCCAGGTGAAGCTGAGCAGAGTTATTGTCCCTTGACTTCCCCAGTCTTCTGGGTGGAGGAGGCAGGGATGGGACTGGCTGCCTGCAGGAAAGTCTGGCCAAAAGCACTGGGCCACATCCTTTGTGGAGGTAAATCAACATTGTCTGGGCGGTGTTTCTGGAACCATGACTGTTTTCATCAGGATCAGGCCTTTTCCATATGGTGAGGAAGTGGTAAAGATCACAAAGGGAGGGAAATCTGTCCATGCACAGCAATAATTGCAGGAATCTGTGGAGTTTTCCTATGTAGGTGGTGTTATTTTCTCTAAAGAATGAAAGTGTGGCTCTTCCCCTTTAAGGAGACTTGCTGAGCAGCTCATCCCAATAAGACAACAAGCCCAGATGCCCAGAGGAAGAGCAGCGTGGTTGTGAAGACACAAACTCAAAAAGCAAAATGTCTGGATTTTATTTGCAGCTCTGCTGTGAACTTCCTGGATGGTTGTGGCCAAGTGAACCAGGTGTGCTGTTCCAGCAGCCCCCGTGCCCTCTCTGCACAGGCACGAGCTGTCGTTCCCTCAGGCCTTTGCACAAAAGTCCAGCAAATGCAAAGCTGCAGAGAACCCCATGCTGCCCTGCTTTACCCAGGAGAAGGGGGATGAGTTAGTGAAGCCACTGGATCCCTGACAGCAGGGATCTGGATCCAGAAAGGTCCACCTTGCCCAATGACATCGCTGGCAGACTGCCCAAGGAGGAAAACAAAGTCAAGGTGAGCAGAGCTAGACTTCCAGAGCTGGGAGTGGTTCGTGTGAACTCAGCAACCTCAAAGGATTTCTAAACCTGGGAGCATGAGTAGTCCAGGATGAGCTCTCAGGGCACCTTGGGATTTTTAGCTTCCTTGGAGCAGGACTCCTTTCTTCAGCTCTACATCAGACTTGCTGGGTCACACAGGGCTTTTGTAGCTGCTGCAAAGAACAGCCTTCCCTTGGCTGTGTGAGCTCTCACAAGGAAGTGATGCTGCCTGCCAGGGAATTGAGGCTAAATGCACTGGTGTTTCCTCATGCTTTGGAAGGGAAGAGAAGTCTGGAGAGAGTTATTGTTGTGGTGTACAGGAACTTTGCCAGTATAATGCCCTGTAATAACAGCTAGTCTTCCTTCAGGTCATTAAGTTAACTATTTTTTAGTACTCTTGCTCATGACAAATAGATCTTGAGTTTAGAGATGCCCTCCTTCTCCTTCCTTTCTCCTGACTGGCTAATATATTTGGGATGTTTTCTTTTTTTTTTAGGTGGTGTATCCAAATATCCCTGTTTAAGTGTCTTCTTCCAAATGAGCCATGACCAGATAACCAACACGTTTGTGTTCTGTCTCAGTGGGAACTAAAGCACGAGGAAATATTCTGAAGGGCACTACAGATGATGAAACTGGATTTAGAATAAGGAAATCTCTATCTGCTCTCAGAGACAGTCTCATATCTGCTCTGTCCGTGCCCCATAACCAAGCTGAACCCTGGAAGCCACAGAGCTGTGTTAGGGTGGGGATGGGTTGAGCTTTCAGCCCAGCTTGGGGTGGGTTCGTACACGCGGGCTCAGGATGGTGTGAATGTGGCTGCCTCCACCTGGGGATGGCTGGTGTCCAGCTGGCTGGGAAGGGGGCTGGATGGACAGGCAGCTGTTTGCCTCGGCCAGCATGGACATGCCCAAATTCTCCTCATGTGCAACTGGAGGGTACTCAGATACTCCAGTGGTGAGGGCAGCCTGAGAACCTGTTTAGACCAGAGCATGGGTTTCAGTGGCAGTTTTCTGGCTGATTAATTGGGTGACTTCGTGCAAGTCTCAGCTTGCCGTTGCCCTATCCAATAAATGGGAATAGCAGCATTTGTCTCCCTTTGTAAAACACTTTGAGGTCTACGGATAATCCTCCTCCTTTTTCCCACCCATCATTATGGGACCAAGTGGAATCTTACGACACATTGAGTTTCTGTGGTCTGGCGTTTGCCAAGCATCTGAGAATGACTCTTTGGCTTGAGTTTGCAACGTCTGTGACTGCCACGTGACTTGTCATGGCAGCTCCTCGCTGAAACCAGGTCAGCACTCACCTGAGAGTGCTTGAGATGGGGAGAGGAGCTGAGGTGGGCACGAGGAGGATACAGACTCCAGGGCATCCTGTAGCCACACACATCAGCAATCCATCAATATCCCACAGCACTTTGTGGCTCAAAGCTCTGCAAATACTTAAGAGTGGGAAACTCCAGAAAAAAGAAGATTCCTCTTGACCACCACACTGCTCTCTGTTACCCTGGTGAGCAATAGGCAGAGCTGGAGAAAGATCTTCATTGGGCATTTGGAGATGTTCTCATAACATGATGTTCAACAGTTTGAATTCAAGGACCTTGTGCTGCTGTGCACTACTGATGTTTAGGACACCGTTACTTCTTTCCCTGATTGTCCTTGGAATCATAGAATAGAATGGGTTGGGTTGGAAGGGACATTAAAGATCATCTGGTTCCAGCACCCCTACCATGAGCAGGGATGTCACCCACTAGATCAGGTTGCTCAGGGCCCCATCCAGCCTGGCCTTGTTCAGGGATTTTCTCCAATGTTGGGATACAAATCCATTTTTAAATCTCATCCCAAGCAGGTACCAACAGAATGTGCTACTGAAGTTATGCTGTTTCTTACAGTGACATGAAAGAAAACCTAAATGATTGCAAGTAAACCTTGAAGAAGGGAGTGAATAGCTAAGAAATCAGGTTGCTGATACACAGAGATTTTCCCAAAGAACATTGGAAGGCTGGAGGAGCCTTGAAGAGCCAGGAAACCAGCGGAGATCGGTATCAGGTGGCAGTGAGCTTACAGGAGAGAGGCTTGAAGAGAGGCTTGATCACAATCTCCAAGTACTTACAAGAGGAAGGGAAATGAGGCAGATTTATCCAGGCATCTTCTGGCTGAAACTTGAAGCTGAACATTTTTTACTTTTTGTGGTGATGGGGAACGGGAGCTGTAGCTTCCTGCAGAGTAACGCCCCAAGGCTCCTGCAGTCCCTGAGTGGCTAGGGGCAAGTGTTTGGACAAAAAAAAAAAAAAAGCTTGGTTGTAAGAGGAATGAGCTGGAGGTGTGTGGTGGCCTTTGCCATGTGCAGGAGCAGATTAGGGGATCCTTCTGAGTCCTGTAGTTCAGGATCCAGTGATGTGGATTTCTTCTGCCACAGCAACATTAAAGCCAACTTCATCTCATCTCATCAAGCGCTGCGCCCCACCAGTGAGGGTAAAGCTTTTGAGAGGGAAGAGTGCTTCAAGACTCAACTCCAAACACCATCAGTTATCTGGGCCAGCTTAAGCTGCCTCTTTTCTTGTCTCTTGCCTCCACTGTATCATTACAGCATGACAGCATCAGAATCACCTGGTGCTCTCATCTCTCCCTTAAATCAGAAAGAAACCCAAACAGACAAGGAACCTACCAAGAGCCTGTGAGTGAGTGCACATGAAAGGCAATTTCCCAGAGCAGCACTCAGGGTCTGCTCCCTGGACCAGGGCTGTGAGGGACTCAGCACCTGACTGGGTTGGACCAATGGCTCTGTGTTTCGTGAGTCCTATCAGGTATCATCTGTCCATACACAAGCTGTGTTTTACTTATAAAGTAAATTGCATTACATGGGCTATAATGTACAATTTCAAAGCAGACCCACCTTAAAAACATTTTGTTTAATAAAATAACTTAATTAGAAGAGAGCTTCTGGCTGATGTGGTTGAGGCTGTGATAATTTTTCCTTCTCAAATCATTTTCTCTGTTTATTATACTTAATTATAGTGTAATTATGTATCCATCCTCTAGGCAAATTATGCAATCAGAAAATGTGAGTGGTTCATTTGCCACTGCTGTTGGGACCAGTGTTTACATCGCTACTACAAAATATGAGCATAATTCCTATTATTTATAATATTACGTATATGCATATATATAAAAGAAGTTTCACACAGGATGAAGAATCGGTGTAAATATTTTATTGGCACTCATTTTTGCATCACCCACTCAATTCGTTTGTGGCCTACTAGTGATGGAGACACCCAAAGCTCAGGTAAGTAAAATCTTTACCATGAATTTTCTCAAACACAAATACTTGGCTGAGGAATGTGGAAGTTGCACAGCTGAGCTTTAATTTTGGTAGGAGGGTTATTATTACTTTTAAGAGCTGTTTTTGCATTTCACTTCCTAATATTCCAGGATTTTGCACAACAAGAGAGAAAGGAACCCCACAATATCCAGTTGTGGAGCGTGGAGTTGTGTCCACATCATGGGTTCAGACTAACCTATTTTTAGCCACGGTCTTCATGAGCTTTCTAACCATGGCAGCCCTGCCTTTAGCAGGCTGAGTTGTTTGTTCTTCCTCTTGTTTCCCTTGATGGGAGTTGACAGATCATGTTTGAACATACCAAAACGTGAAGCCAAGTGTCCAAATCTTGAAAACCCTCCTGAGATGGATGTTTTCTCCTTCTTTGGCCAGCTCTCAGAGCTAATACAAACTGAATTCCCACTTGGCAATTTCATCTTCTCTGTCTGTGCTTATTTTACAGAATGAAGTCACTCTTAGCAGTGGAGCAGGTGGGGGAGGTGACACATCTACTGCTGGAGCTCAGCAGGCAGAGGTGAGACATCCACCTCACCATCCCACCCAGAGAAGGAAAAAGGTGATTCCTGATCATCCTCACCAGCCCTGCAGCTGCCCCATGGCCTCAAACAGCTTTTCCCTCTCCCCACCCTCAAAATGCAACCACTGCCCCATTCCTCCCTCTCCCTGAGAGGAGAACTGTCAGTTGTGGTCTCTGAGGGAAAGGCACTGCCCCAGCCAGCCTGGAATAAAGCTACAGAGTGGAGAATCAAAGCCCAGATCCAGGCAGATACTTTGTGGTAACCTAAGATCCCATGAACATCTGGGGAGATTTTTCAAAGGAGCTGGGGAATACTCCTGGGTAGGGGCTGTTGCTCCATCCTGACCCACTGACCTGCTGGGGAGCTGCATTCACACAGGGGGCCAAACCAGCCCCAACTGGGTGCAAAGAGCCAAGCCTCTGCTCCCAGTGTGGATGCCACGTGCCAAGAGCCCCAAGCCCGGAGCAGGCAGCAGCTCCATGGAGAGCTGAGGGACCACAAGAGCAGGCGCTGAGTCAGTCCACGGCGAGGAGGCATCTCCCAGAGCGGGATGAGATGGGAGCAGTAGGTACGTAAGATGTTTTTGTTTTTTCCTGATGTTATCCCCATTTTCCCAGGTCCCAGGTTCAGACAGACGTCTGCCATGCGCTTTGGCCAGACACCGAGGCGCTAACCATGAGCTGGCAGTGCTGCCACGAGCAGAGGGACAATGCCATGGAGTGTCTGGGCCATGCCAGCCCCTTCCCACGGGGATTTTGCATGGGCTGAAGGAGGCTGAGACTGGGCAAAGGGTGCTCTGGCTCTGGCCCCCTGCCAGAGGAGGATTTGTCCATTATAGCCTCACTTGCTTTTGGGGTGTGGCATGAAAAGGGAGTGCTGGAATATTTGTAGGGGTTTTTCCATATTTTGTTATGAAACCCTTGGGTTTTCCATGCCTTGAATTTGGGAGCACATACCTTAGCAAGCAATTTTACAGGTGCTTTGCTCCAAGGTGATGCTTCCCACCTGTTGGTTTGTGAATGCTGTGGAATGAGTGGTGTATTTAACCATTTCTGAGCAATAGGGAAGCTGTGGTGCATTTTACCTGAGGTCAGGCAGATGTCTGAGGGAAGAGCTTGGAGCAGGAGTCAGACTGCCAGGTCTCCAGTAGCCAGGCACACGTGGGGCTCCTCCATCCTTTCTGTCCTTTCCTGGTTTTGTTTCCCCTTGTATTCCTAAGGGGGAAGATGAAAGAGGGGGAAATTAAATGTGGATTATAAACTCCAGCATCTGTCCTAGGGGAACCTGCAACCAAACGCAAGTGGATGAATTTGATCCAGTGTTGGCCACTGATTCTTAAAGAACTTCTTGTCTCAGAGGGAACTGGTTCAGAAACCAGCCAAGAGCTGGGATCCCACAACTCTGAGTGAGGACAAGGCCCACCCTTCCTAACTAATTGAGGTTTAATCAATTGAATTTCAGTTATTGGGAAGCCATAAGGGAATCCTGGCCTATTTTTATATCTTGGAGCCCCCCTGGAAGCCTCAGCCCCAGAAGTGTGTTCCAGCACTGCTTCAGCACACGCTGAGTCTCGCACAGTGTCCGGGGGAGCATTGCACCCATATCTGAGCTGTCGTGAGCTAAAGCCAGCAGAAGTAGCTTTCCATTCACACCTTCCTTTTTCATGTCAGCATGCCATAATGACATGAGGCAGTAGATGGATGCAGACCAGGAAGAATATTTGGACATATTAGGCAATGGGGATTGGTCCATTCAGCTCACACATCTCCAGCTGGGAGATCACAAGGCTGCAAAGGACCAAACTCAAAGCTTCTCATAAATAGAAGCAAAATAGGCTTTGCCCAGGTTTATTGAACATTTTATTTAAACCACCAGCTCCTGTCCCAGTCTGCAAAACCCCACACCCTGCCCTATAAATTGCTAACAGAATTAGCCCATTTTCATTGGGTTCGGAGCCTTTCTCAGAGTTGACCCCTTTCCCCTCTGGGGAAGGGCTGAACAGCAGACATCCAGCTAAAATCCTGTCAACAGATAAAGGTAAAACACACTTTTCAGTCAGCTATGGGATGTGTTTCCCAAAAGCTCTGGTATCGCTGGTCCTCTCTACTTTGTCTGTGAACCTATTACTTTGCATAATAGAAGGGAACAGTGCTCAACCATCTGGTAGCAACACCACCATAATTTAGGTTGCTTCACTCACTCTCCCGTCAGCAACAGGAACGGAGCTTCCTTCTTGTTTGCCTTGATCTCTCAGCCCTGTGCTAGAAAGGCAAAGCCAGAAGGAGCTGGGGGGAGTGAACTCTACCCTGAACTGGGTTTTTGTATTTTGAGGGACATCTCTGATTGTGAGTGAGATTCCTTCACAACTAGGACATTTCCCAACTCTGTGGGAGCACAGGGATGAAGAGCTCAGTAACCCCAGTTGGGAGAAGACACTGGGTATCATCCTGTGTGCAAATGCCCCTTTCACCTCCAGCAAAGCCTGGGGACTGGGATCACATCACTTGGGCATCGTGCCTGGGGAATCACCACCAAGGTCAGTGTCACCAAGGAGCACCACACATACACACACATCCCACACTGTTGTGAGGGAGGTGCTGAGCTCACTCATGTCCAGCATGGAGAGACCTCCTTCACCCCTGAGGGACTCCTCATCCTGGGGACCAAGCCACTTCTTCATCCCCATTGCTGCTTCTCTTAGAAACCTGAACCAGGGAAACTACTATTTGCTGCCATTCCTCTACATCAGGAGGAATATGCAGACCTGCCCTCCTGTTTATCCACTCGTGGTGAGCGTAGCCAGACGGTGAAGGCCTGGATGCTGGAGTTTATGGCTTAAACCAGTGGCATTATTCATGAGTTGAGAGATAACCATGTGCTTTTATGCTCGGCTGGAGCGGCGTCTCAAGCTGACAGCTGGGAGTCAAAAGCTCTGAGTCACTGGGTCCCTCCTCTCTCTCCTTCCTGTGTGACCAGTCTGCCCGTGTCTGCTTCCCTGCCTGCCGCATAAGGAGGATGACAATCGCTTTTATCTGATGCTTGCTTTCAAATGGCCCTGAAGGCCTCTTCTGGCCTGATGAAAATTCAGCAGAAGCTGGACTAGCATGGAAAGATGGGAGGACATTTAACTAATGAAAGTGCTGGGGCTCAGGAAGGCAATTACATCCTTTCTTCCTCCCCACATTCCCACACAGACTACTGGTGATTGCTGCAAAATCTTCTATGGGCAGAGAGGAGTGGGAGGCCATGGAAAGAGACAAGGCCCTCTGAGCTTGGGGGAGGCTCTGTGGGGTGGTGGTTGGGGTGACCAGCACAGCAGGTTCTCAGCAGTAGTTACACCTTAAAAGAGGCTTCTTTCAATTAAAAACTTGATCCTGCAAGCCTCTGCTTCACCTATGTACTTTGTAAAACAAAAACATGCACAAAAACTAGAGACAGAGATACATGGGCCAAATGCATGTATTTTATGCCCAATTTCCAGTAAGTCCCCAGAGGGGTTTCCATATTGAGCATGTACCTCTAAATAAAAGATGAATTTGAATATAGACCCCATCCCTTCTCCTGCTGTTCCTGTGTTGGTCAGTACTGCTGTGGGGTCTCTCTCCCTGTGGGCCTGTGCAGGAGCCACTCAGTGCTGAGTTTTAGGAGAGACAAGCAGTGTGAGCTGCCCAGGGTGCAAAGGGCTGACTGGATCGAGGGCTGGTGGTGCCTTTTCCTGGCACGTTTGTCCCCTTGCCACCATTCCTGGGAGAAGTTGGTCCTGCAGTCCTGCTTCAGTGCACCCCCGTTTTTGGGAAAAGCTGCCTTTGGCATATGCCTGTGAGATGGGCTGGTCTGCACCTCCCTGTTGGTTAGCAAGTCAAATAGGAGAGTGTGAGAAACCCTGTGTAGCCACAGCTGCTGTGCCCAGGAGAGTGTGCAGGCAGAGGAGCTGTGGGCGTCCTCCCAGCTGCCCCAGCATCAGTAAATACAATTGCTCTCACTTTCCATTGATAGACATCAAAAAGCAATTAAGAATCAAGCTCTTCAAATTGATAGGTCTCCTGAATGTGAAACATTTTTCATTATTTGGCTGGTATCACTGCCTAGATTAGATTATTTTTTTAAGGGGAAGATTAAAATAAACAGTATTTATGGTTTAATTATTTGAATGACTAAGAAGCTACAGCTTTATTTTTACTTCACAGAGGACCAGGAGATGTTTTTAATGATATGTTTTACTCACATAGGACCTTTCATCCAAGAATCTCAAACTGCTTTTCAAATAATTAATTAATCCTTGTACCTCTCTATGAGGAGAGAGTTACAGTTATTATCTCTGATGTTACTGATGGGTAAGCAAAGGCACAAAGACGTCAAGGCACAAACTGTTTTCCAAATATTAATTAACTAATTCTCTCACCACTCTGTGAGACTGTTACTATCTGTGCCACTACCAGTGGGTAAACTAAGGCACAAATCTGCGAGTAACTCACCCGAGGCCATGAGGTGAGTCAGGAGCAGGACTGAGAATAGCTCTGAGCGGTCTCTGAGCTCATTGTTTCCAGCGAGTCCTAGGCTGTGTTACTGACGATAGGCAGCACATTCCCTGGTGTGAAGCACAGCTGAAACCAGCTGCTTTATGAAAATATTTCCTCTGGTCTGTCTTCATCCATTGCAGATCATGTTTGCTCACACCAATCTGCAGTTTCTTTTGAACTTGTTGTGGCTGGTGGAAGCCACAGTAACTGGGAGGGGAAATGTTTGGTTTAAAGGCCCTGGGGAGCTTTGAGATGCTCTGGTGGTGGGGCTGTCCAGCAGCACGCAGTGGCTCTGGAGCTCATTGCTGTGCCCAGCCTGAATGGCATCCTCAGGCCAGCGCAGCCTCAGGCTCAGCCAGGCCCAGAGTGCCACGTGCAGGGATTACTGCCATTGCTCCTCTCTCCTGTGTCCCAGCCTGCAGCCCCAGAGCAAGCACATGCAGGCCCCAGGAGTAATAACCTGAGCTGCTGAGCCTGTGTGTGTCCTGCCCCATTTACCACCTCCTCCTTTGGCACATGGCAGCAGGGAATCTTTAAGGGTCCAAACCAGAGAATGTGGAGGAATGTGGGGACCGTGTGGGCCAGGGCCCCTCAGCAGCCAAAGCCACCTTGTCCCTTGCACAGTCTATCAGCTCAGGCTTGGTGTGTGTTTATCCCATAGAGCAAGAGCTTTCTGTCCTCCCCAAGAGGAAGAGGCAAAGGCAGGAAGCTGGAGGCACTCTCTGCCCCCAGGAAGGGTCCAGCTGTAGGATTCTCTTCACAGGCACCTGAACCCTCACCACAGCACATCCCAGCCGAGCTATTTCAAACATGGGCTTGGCCCCATCAAATGCAGTCTCATTTCCACATGAAAGGGCTGGAAAAATATGAAGCCAGCTCATCTGTATTGATAAAAATTTGGCATTACTTTCCCCCGGTTATCTAAGCTTTCTGTGTACATTAATCACAATTCAGAAAGCTGGGAGATGGGGTGCATCTCAGCTGTCTTTCTGGGGGTGGGTTTTTTATAGGTTGGTTTTTTGGTTTTTTTTTCTTTCAGTTGGTTGTCTCTTTTCTCCCCATAACTTCCTTTGTCCAGTTCCACTCTGCTGGAATCTGATTGCTCTCTCCCCTCTGCAATTTGGCTGCCTCAGTCTTTGCGCTCCAGCTCTGATGCAAGCGCTCGGGTGCCGAGTTTGCCAAAGCTGGCACGAGCACCCCGCGCTCGTCTAGACACGGCCTAACTGTGGCACTAATGCCAGGCTTCCACAGGCTGAGCTCGCGTTCGTCAGAGCTCTGCCCACGGTCAGCACTTTGATCTTTATCCTTGAAAACCACAGCCATTGACAAAGGCAAAATGAATTTCTGACTTTGAAAGACTTTGATGGCATTCCCCTGCTTTGGTTTGCGTTTTGTTTTTTTTTCTCCTCTCCTTTGCTCTTCCAGCTGAACTTCATCATAAGGCTTCTGATTACAGCTGCAGCTCCAGGACCAGAGAGAGGTCATGCTGTCTTGCTTTCTGCTGGTTTAAAATCTGAAGGGGAAACCCTGGGACACTTCTGAGACAGTCTGCCAGTGAGTGAAATGTAAACCGGAATGGGAATCGGAGATAGAGGCCCCTCAGGATCTGGTCTTGTACCTTCTTTAAAAAAACAAACCAAAACAAAATCATCCTGAATAAGGCCAAGTGCCAAGAGCAGGAGAGAATGAGAACTATTTGGTGTTAGATTTCAAGCTGGAAATCTGCAGCCTGCCAAGCACTGCTGTTTGCCTCCATGTAGCACTGGCTGAGCTGAGGCAAGGGCCTTCTATCAGCCCTTGTACAGAAATGCTGTAAGAGTGCCCTGCCTGGAGGTGCTCATCATGACATAAATATGGTGAGCAAATCCAGTGTTGCTGCTCCATCTTCTCAGTGGGAAGGGTCACACAGGGCACACTGAGGGGCTCCAGGTGCCTTTGTGGCACTGATCCCATCAAGGTTGTCAAAGATGACAAAGATGCCATCTCTGCTGGCAAGCTGTTGGCTCCAGAAGTGGCAGCTGTGCTGTCACACACAGCTGGACAGTGGTGCCTTGTGTGTGCAGCCATTTCTGACACTTCCCTGCTCTGAGTCGCTCTGTTGGCTCGCTGAGGGGAAGTGCTGCACATCTCTGAGCAGCTGTCTTTGCTAGAGACACAGTCAGCAACTTTGAGCCAAACTTTTCTCTTTGTAAGTTTATAAAAGCCAATTGTGAGATGTCTTATCCCTTTGAATTTACTGCAGGAAGCACTTTACATGAGGGACCTTCAGTGAGGTACTTCCACAAACCTGGATGAGTTTCAGTGGAAGCAGAAGAGGGGGGTCCTTCCACTGGGCCTGGAATGAGAGCAGGGGTTGAAAGAACTGGAGATTAATACCATGGACAGTGCAAAAAGGGGAAGCTTTCATTAAGGGAGATGGACAGTGTATTATTTCCATATCTGTAAAAATCTTCCAGGGACTGGGAGTGAAATCCAGGTTTGCTGAGGTCAGCGGGATTTTTGCCACATATGGCCAGGTGGGCCCAGCTCTCTCCCTAAAAACCTGTATGGAAAAGTCCAGAGACCTTAAGTGATGGCAGTGACTGGAAGCACCAACAGGGGTGGCCAATCCCAAAGGCAGAACATCCCAGAGCAGATTTTGGGGTGTCCAGCTGCTGATGAGGAGAGCCCATTTGTCAAAACGGACTTTGTGAAACAAACAAGTGGAAAACAGCTCTGCTTTCAAGGTGACAGGCTCCCAGCTGGAACTGGCTGAAAACTTTCCTCTTGTCATATATAAATATCACATATACACACATAGTTGGCAAGGAAAAGCCTTATATAGGTGGTATGTCTCTTTGAGATAGAAGGATGTTTACATTTTCTGTATATAAACTCACATTGATATATATTCCTAATATCTAAAAAAAATTTATTTTCCTGAACACTTTACCAGTTGATTCACAGATGCCAAATGTTGAGACAATATGTTAAATAGAAATGTTGACAGTTTCCCATGGAGAGTTTTCTGCAGCCTTGGAGAAGCTCTACTCAACATTTGTTTTGAGATTTGAAGGAATTTGGTTAACATTTTGCTGTTGCCCATTCCTGAGTACTCTGAGTTGAGCTGGGACTGGAGGAGCCCTGGATGAGTAAAGCTCTTCTCTTATTTACAGCCTTGTCAAAACAATGAAGTAGCAGGAATCTCCTTGGAGAGCAATGGATCACAGCACATGTCAAGATGATTTCCAAATCAAAGATGACTTCCAAGGAGCAGCAAGGGTATAATTTTGGAGCCAATCAAGCCAATGGCAAAATTCCAAATTTCTGCACAGTATTTTTAATGGAGCCTTTGAAATTTTGGAGCTTCACATATTTTATATTATATACTATAGAGTATATTGTGGCTAAAAGGTCCTGCTCAAATTCAGCATCTGTGAGCCTTACAGAGAAATGACCCTAAAAAGGAGTGATGAAAAAGGTCAGCCTAGTTTAAAAACAAATACCACGTTTATAATGAGACCAAAGGGACAATGAAGAATTCAGTACTTAATACTACTGACACCTGCCACTTGCAAAATATCTCCACCACTAGAAACAAATATCTGGGAGAATTTGGACAATTTTGGTCGCTCATTTGTTCCTCCTTTGTTTCCATTTCAGTCATGGTCCCTCTGTGCAATGACAGCACTGACATTGCTCAGTGTCACCAGTTGAAGCTGCCAAAGTTGCTCCATGTGCTAATTCCAGGTGAGATGGCAGCAGGAACAGCTATCATTCTCACCAAAACAAAACAAGGCAAAAGAATATTTGCTAATGTTTTTGGATATGGTTATTAGGTCCCAGGCACAGAGATTAGTCAGAGTACCCATAAATACCACTGTCACTGAACTCTGATTTCCAAGTTCTTTGCTCCCAACACCCACCAGCTTTGAAAACCCAGCTGAGGTCCGGCTGCTGAGCTGGGAAAACCTTCTGGGATTTGCCCAGTGCTTGGTCCCTCTGGACCATTGCAGGAGGGGAGGCAAGAGGCACATCCATGTGGTGCATCTCCTGGTAGGAAAACGCTCGCACTGTAAGCCCTGCAGCACAGGTGACCCCCGGAGCTCCGTTCCCAACGTCGTAGCTTCCAGGGGCATCGTGCGGAAGGATCAGCCCCAGGGGGCCAGAGCAGATGTGGAGCCTGGCAAAACACCCATCGTAAGTGCTCGGGTCAATTTTCTCTCTTCTCTGCACATTTCTGCTGGGAACCAGAGTCCTGGTCCTAATAAATGTGGCAGTTCTGACACTGTCATTTAAGAAAATTCAGTTTCCCAGAGAAACCTCAGACAAAAGAACCAACCCAAGATATTTATCACTTCACACTACGTTAATGCAAACAAAAACATTGCACGCTGCAATAAATCCATTACGGAGCCTTACCAGAACAAACTGATATTCCCACGTGGCCAATTTCAAGCTGGAAGGGGTTGAGTTGGTTTTTGCTATTAATATTCTTTCGTAATGGAGAAGGCATTTTTCAATTGAATGAAAAACTTTGCCTCCAAAAATGTCCAGTTTCATTGAAAGATTTAGAGGTTTCAACAAGAAAAAATGAAGACCAGCAATTCAGTGATTGCCTGAGTGAGAGATTTCTTCAGTATTCCCCCTCTCCCCACCACCTCAAAAAAGTCAAAAAGTAAAATATTAACTGAAAGAACCAAATCCAACCATGTCATCAACATTTTTCACGGGGGAGAGCCATAGTCCCTGGCTGCCTCCATCATTTACTTTGCAATAATGATATGTTTATGTGTTAACCCCAGAATTAGCTCGGCCGAGCTGGGAATGCCCACAACGACTCTCTGAGGGACAAATTTCTACCTGCAGAGCAGGACTGGGTGCAGTCACACACAGGTGGGGCTGGCTCAGGAGGGTCCCCTGGATTTGCTGAAGCAGAGCTCAGCAAAGCCTGGCTGAATGGCACCATTTAAGCCTCAAAGGAGAGCCCAAGTGCCAGCCAGCACAAGGAAATAAGGAGCACCCTGGAGAAGGGCACAAAGGTGGCACTGATGAGTAGCACTTGGCTTTGCTCCCTCAGGGGTCACAGCTGGGTCCTCGATTAAATTTTTCTCAACACAGCAGTATTGAGAATTATACTCACTAGTATTTGACAGTCCTGGCATCAGCCAAAGCATTCAAAGACTCTGTTATCTTCTTTTATAAGCTAGAGAATTTGGCTCTGAGGAGACAAAGGTCCAGCAGAGCATGTGGGGAATATCTCTCGTGTGAGTAAACTGGTACCTTTGTCTCTCTGAAGGTGCATCCTGGGCTTAGCTACAAGAGCCTCCATCTGGAAATACCAGTGACTGGTAAAAATGTGTTTATTCTGAATTTTTTTTAACTTATCTATTATCCTAGAAGGAGAAACTATTTCTGTTTCATTAGCAGTATCCTTTTGGAGCTGAAGTTCCTGTGTGCAATGCAGCATTCAGGTTCACCACACTAAATCATCAGTGTGGCAGACTTGTTCACAGTCACTGCTCTGTTTATTTTTGATGTCCCATCCTATCAGCTCAAATTGAGTTGGGAAGAGGTAAAGCAATGAGAACAGACAGTTTTTAAGGTTGCACCAAGGAGAAGGTAAGAAAATACAATAAATTTTATTTCATGCCTTCTTGCCAATTGCTAGAAATGTGCAGTCCATATGAATGCACATAACAAGGAGGGAATGTTGGGAAAACCAATAAAGACTTTGTGGTCTTAACTATAATGAATGTAGTTTGATATAGAGTCTGTTTTTCACTGCATGGCAAAATGAATCATAAAATACTGGACCTTGAAACTCCTGCATTTTTTAACAATAGCCTGGGGACAGTTTACAGTGTAATGAATTGTAATTAACCCACCTTCAAAATCTTTTATGAGTATTTTGCCAATTAGCTTCGCATGCTTGCTAATGACTCATGGCCAGCGCATGTCTTTACAGAGCAGGGTTTACAGCACACACCAGCCCGGGAAGGCAGCAGAGGGACACAGGATGGGGAGGGAGATGCAGGTAAGACCCAACCAGTCCTAGCAACCAACATATTTCAGCATTCAAAGAGGCTTTGCTGTTCTCCCAGCCCCAAAATAACTGCAATAATGTATAGCGACGTCAAAAGGCTTTGGTTTCCGAAGGATTGCGAGGAATGCAAAGGGCTCAAGTCCTGACATCTGTTGTTACTTAGTACTAACATATATAATGCTGCTAATTGCTGAGCCATCTTTGTTTTCCTTACTTAGCACTAGGGTTAGAATTATTTTATTTTTGTGGTTCATGGCTTCCTGCCACTTGCAACACAAGGTCCACTCTAAAGAAAATGAAACAACAACCAGGCTGCCTACTAACAGTGCATGGAGGGCTGGGGCTGCCTCTTCCCCCTCTTCTGTTTTAGGTTGTGTTTTTGTTGCTTTTTGGAGTTTTTTAAATTAAGGTGAGACAGCAGAGCTGGAACCGGACCAGTGTCACAGAAAAAGGCCACATGGGCCAGTATCCCACCTCCCAGTATCCCACCTCCCAGTATCCCACCTCCCAGTATCCCACCTCCCAGTATCCCACCTCCCAGTATCCCACCTCCCAGTATCCCACCTCCCAGTATCCCACCTCCCAGTATCCCCCCTCCCAGTATCCTACGTCCCAGTATCTCATCTCCCAGTATCCCATCTCCCAGAATCTCACCTCCCAGTATCCCATCTCCCAGCCCAGTCAGGAGGTGATGCAGGCAGTGCAGGATCAATCCCTCCCTGCTGTACCCTCCTGGCTCCAGGCAATCCGTGGTTTATGGACTTCCCAAAGCAGAGGCTGCCTCCAGACCAGCATGTTTTAACAGCCACCCATGGATCTATCCTCCTCAAATGTTTTTGATCCCTTTCTCAAGCCATTTATAACTTTTGGCCTCCGCAACATCCTGTGGCAATGAGTTCCACAATTTAATTATGCTTTGTATGAAAAAGTACTTCCTTCTGTTGGTTTAAACCTTCTTGTGTGACAGCACCACCAGGTCCCTCTAATTCTTAGGAGAAGCAGTGAACAGCCAGCTCCTATTTGCTTTTTTTCTGTGTCAGTCATGATATGACAGACCTTTACTGAACCTCCTGCTTCTGTCACCCCTTTCCACCTTGAAGGCTCCTCATCTGCTTATTTTTCCCCTCTTTGTGGAAGCTGTTGCCCATCTCTCTTCATTCTGAATGCTTTCCTTCATGTGCTTTCCAGTTCAGCCCAACTCTTCTGGAGTCCCATGGCCAGAAAACACACTACCATGGAGATGCAGTTTCACCAAGGAGTACTGTAATGATGTTTTCTGATTTGTTCCTGCTTCTTTGCCAGCTCATTCCTAACGTGATTGTTGTCTCTTCTGATGGACTTTAAATGATATTTGCAGAGGCCTCCCAGCTTTCTTTGCTCAGTGTTATTTTTAGGGCTCATCTGTGTGGAAGTACAGTGAGGCTGAGTGTTCTGCACGTGCTCTGCCTTTGTTGACACTGCCCTGCATCAGCCATTTCACTGCCCAGCCACTCAGGATCATGAACCCTTTCAGCAGTGCTTTGCGGCCAGATTTGCATCAGCTGCAAAATTTCTCTTCTCTCTGTTCATGCTTTTTACCAGACTATTTATGAATATGTCTGAACACTAGCAAGTTAGTATTTTGACAACAACTCAGTTCTAAGTAATGCATGAAACCTCTCTCACCCAAAGACGTGTGGCAGACACCCGCCAAGGCCTTGAGGGGACCCACCAGTGACCTCCAGTGACTGTGAATGTTCAGAGATTTATACCTGTCCTCCAAAAGACAGCTTTTAACTCCTTACAACTGCAGGAAAGAACTTTCTTTTCTCATCTCTTATCATGAAGCCTTGTTGCAGAGAGTTTTTAGGCATTTGTGTTTATTGGCACAACTCTCTGAACTCCCCTGAGTGTGTTATCAATATTGAATGGGTAAGCAGGAAAAATCAGTGATAAGAAGGCCCATCTAGTGTATCAAGTATTTCATTCCCCAGGCAGGGATATGTCATTTGTCAGCTTATTATTTTTAATAATTCCCAGTCTGTCCCTGTTGGTCCTGCAGACCATGGAACACAGGTTGGTAAGAAAGACTCAGCTACATCACTGCCTTTTATTGCCAGATACAGAATCACTTCTGCTTAGAGGTGAACTGCACACCTTTGGCACTGCAGTCCAAACTCACAGAATCTGTCCTGAATGCCCTATTGCAGGAGAGCTGAGAGGTGGGCTTGGCTTGGCGTGCCTGGGAAATACCCATTGCTGCTCTCAGCTGCCCTCCTGTCATGGAATTCTCAGCTTCACTGGAAGTGAGCTCACCTGAAACTGCCCTGCTTGCACACTCTGGCTGAAGAGATTTTCCCTTTGTACCGTGGTACAGATCCAGTTCTCCTGGAGGCTTAGCCCTCATGGCAGTGTGAAACCCCACAGGGCAGTTAGCATTGCCAGGCCATTTCCTTGTGTCACAAAATGTCACCTCTGCTCTGTTACCCCATGTCGTTCTCACTTCCCCGTCAGTCAGCTGTCCCAGGGTTTGGCAGGAAGGGCCAAACTTGTGATAAACTCCACCTGAGACTCAATTGTGCCTCACCCTTGGAAGCTGTGTGTCTGGGAAGCATCCCTGAGTGTTGTGACTCAGGTGTGCCCTGGCTCTGTTGTGGTGCCACATGGAGTTATCAGGAGTTTCTGAGTGTTCCCCCTCTGGGTGTTGCTCCGTGCACTGCTTTGCACCTGGAGAACCTGTTTGCTGGACATGCAAACAATGCACTGCAGAACTGTATCACAAATATGCCCCTGTGCTTGCAGAGAGCCTCAGTGGAAGGGGAGCCGAGATTTACTGCAGGAATTGCACAGTTCTTGCTGTGACTCTTCAGAGTTGAGCATCATGTTTGGACCACAATTTTTTCCAAAGAAAAACTGCAATATCTGCATATTTCCAACCACACTGATCCTGCTGTAGTGACCTCAATTGCAATCCCAAATCTTTAACCTGATTTTCCTCTTCTTAGTTCAGCAGGAGCTTTTCCTGTACTGTGTAGGACTGGACCATCTGTGTAGATCCAGGTCATGGAAAAATATTATTTCTGTACTAAATGAGATCAGTGTGTCCCCAGTGTAGAGGGACTGCATTTACAGTCCCAACCACTTCCACATACTTCCACTTTTCCTCACTGGGGCCTAATCCTGAATCAGGGAATTCTGGCATTAAATTCAATCAGGGCAGGATTATTATATGTGTTATTTTTAGCTGATCTAACATGTCACAAAAATGTGTTGAATCTTTTTTTTTTTTTAAAGAGCAAAATAAAACATATGGTTATATAATCAGTGGGAATCACTAGACACCTACATAGGAGAGCAATCATGGAAATACTCAGATACATATTTGAAGTAACACCACAGGTTTTTTGGTTGGGATTCTTTGCCCTGCTGTACTACGTCTGGACAAATAATTTGGATGTTGACCACTCAGGTAATGTAATCCAAAACCCTGTTGCCCGTGTTGCAAACAGAAGAGGAGGAGAGAACATTGCATTCCCGTTTCAGGCGGAGCAGAGCACAGCTGTGGTGTTTCACTGCAGGCAACACCACTGGTGTAACCCAGCAGAGCATTGGTGGGGGCTGTGCACTGAAATTATTGCTCTTCTGCCAAAGAGCTGAGGCAGAATGAGTTCTTTTTTCCTTCTCATTGACTCCAAAGCATAAAAGCAATCAGTGTTCCTGCAGTGCAATAGAAACTGTGTATGTGACATCAGCACCCTGCCATGCTGGGAGCTGTTATTTCTGTGCACAGAAAGGGAGGTCTGACATGGCTGGGTGGGGGGTGATGGAGGTGGCAGGGACCTCCAGGGTGCCCAGCTCTGCTGGTTCTGCTGCTGTGCCTTTCAGCAGTGATCTCAGCACTGAAGCCAATCCAGGTGTGCTGGAGATGGGATAATGCATCAGTTATCACACATCCTGTCACAGAATCACTGAGGTTCAAAAAGACCTCTGAGATCATTGAGCCAACCTTGATCACCACCTTGGCAACCAGACAGTGGCACAGGGTGCAACATTTAAGCATTTCTTAAACACCTCTAAGGACGTTGACTTCACCCCTCCCTGGGCAGCCCAGTGCAATGTTTGCCAACCTTGCCACTGAAGAAATTCCTCCTGATCTCCAGCCTGAACCTATCAAAACTCTCAGGACAGATCCAGTTCCATCACTGAGCAGCATCTCTCTTTGTTATCTTCTTCAGCACTTAGCCTCTAACACTTAGTGGAAATTTGAAAGGCTGGAAGTGTCTACTGCACCCTTGAATAAAATGCCATCCATTTTACAACAGACCAATTCATGCATTTGTCTGTAAATTCCACAGTGCCTCCTTGTTTAAATGCTTGCTCCTTATTCAGGATTATTCACTAGTCTTTTATTTTTGACATCACCCACAGTTTAAAAAAAGAACCTTTCTCCACTTTAACAAGCTGTATGTGAAGCAGCTCCTGGGGCAGGGGCGGCCCAGTGGATTTCCTTGAATTAGTAGTACTCAGCTAAGGACAGGTTTTCTGGGAGGGTCTTTGTGGTTACCTGCATTCTGTTGGTCTAAGCATTCATTCGTTAGGCAGAAACATAATTTTTATATAATCTTTTTTTCCTTGATAAACAGATTTCCTGATATCCTTTCCAAAAAGTAGTTGGGAACCTGGCTCTAATTCCAGCCTAAGCACATCTGTGGCATCTGTTACCAGTCTTGCACCACTGCACCCCTTTGCCTAAAGAGTTCTTCTTTCATTCTTTAGTCAGAGACACAGAGCTACATCATACTCTAAGTTGCAGCACTACTGAGCGACCCAGGGACTTCTGCCAGCTTGGAAACAAGATATGAACTAAAGAGTTTCTATTTTTGCATTAAAATGGAAACAGGTGGGAAGGACGTGTGGAACTTATCAAGCCACATAAATACTTTTTTTCATGTTAAAATCTGAAGGGAATGGAAATTACAATCTTCCAGTGTAGCTGCAGAGCAACAATATTGAGTTTCTCCTTACTCAGCCTTTAGCAGTGAGGAACCAGGTGCAGTGGAGCTGGAGTTCTGGAATTTGCTTCCTAACCCCATATAACTCTCTCCTAGGTCTGCCCTATTTTGAATTATTGCTCCACCTGGCACAAGGGATGTTATTGCTCTGGAGAGAAGAGTCAAGTCTTGCAATAGTTTTTTTACAGATTGCTAACTGGAGAATAAGAACAAGAATGAACTGCTGGATGGCAGAAATGTGGTTTTCCCTGTTCCTACCTAATTCATGGCAGTGAGCCTCTGCTCTCACACTGAGTTAGGTGCTTTGGCTCAGCTCAGCTATTTGCTGTGTGTCAGCACTGAGCCGGTGTGTGTGGTGGAGGGACCAGAGCCACACCAAAGCTCTGCCTTTTGAACCAGACCTCTCCCACCCCCTTCCTACCTCCATGTCAGAACAAAACCTGAGGCAAGTGCCCCAGCTGAGGCACAGAGCGTGTTCCTAGGAGGACTTAGTAAAGTAAAAACCACATCCAAAATAATTTTTAAAATTATGACATAGTATAAATGGGACAGGCTTTACCAAAACACTTGGTTATCCATTGCCCAGGGGGTAGGAGCAGCTGCAGCATTGGTTGGACAAATAAGTAACCAAACAGATGGACAGACAATCTAACAGACTCCTGACTGCCTTCACTCACCCCTAATTAACTGTTTCCAGTAAATAGCCCTGGCTTTGTCATTATGTTAGAGCAGGAAGGTACTGATCCAATACTGCAAATGTTGCCATCAGCCCAGCCGCAGATTTAACCCATGTGACATCCTACTGGAATCAAATTGATTTGTCCAACTGCATCTGCCCAGCTCAGCAGCGAGCCTGTGAGCACAACCATGAGCTTTTCCAGTAAAATGTCCTGCATGGCCCATTCCATGGGAATATGCAATGTCTGCAGTGCTCTGTGCCACAGGCACCAGGTACTGGCAGTAAGCTCCAAGTCTAAATGAGCTTAAAAGGGGATTCAAACACTTCTCCTGTTATCAAACTGCATTTTTAATTCAAAGTAAGAACAGCTCTCTGTTTTGTTAAGGTTTGGAGGGTTGGCCAGCAATATGCATGTGTATTTAAATTTTTTTTACCATTTTGTGCTTCCTGGTTGTTTCTTGGTTTGCAATAGGATCTGAAATCCAAAGGGCAAAGTATTTGCAAGAGCTCTATGGCTTCTAGGTCTTTGAAGTCCCTGACACCAGGAGGAGATGAAAAGCTCCCAAGATAGGCTGTTCTCCTGAGGCTCTCGGCCCAATTTCTAGGAACTGGGGCAGGTCGAGTGCACTCAGGGGGATGGACTGAGGGAGGAAATATTCAGGTACCATTCAGCTGTGCAACCAAACCATTTGACGTTTGCCTGTCTCTTGTCTAGACGCATGTTTCAAAAGGGAATAAAATAAAAGGAAGAAAAATACCCTGTCTGGGAATTCTTACCCAGTGACTTGACAGCCCAAGAGCTGGGTAATTCTCCTCAACTGAATAAACATCGGAGGCAGCCTGAGAGCAATTTGGCTCCAGAACAAATATTGTTACTGAATTCTTTGCACCTGCAATGGCCAGGGAAGTGATAATACACCCTCTCCACGTCTTCCTACACCAGGCTTTGGAAAGCAGCCAGGAACCATCTCTGTGTGCCACAGCAGAGGCTTCAGGTGAGCCCCTGCTGCCAAAATCACATCCCAAAGGCAGGTGGGTGTCAGCCTCTCGGAGAGGAGTTACTGATGAGCTCCTTGAGGGATTCAAGGACCAAGCAACTGGGAAGGAGAAATGAGCTGTGGGTCATGGTCTCTCCTGGTAGCACCTCAGGCACATGAACACAGCCATGGCTGACACCCCTGTGAGCGCATGAATGTGAGTTCATCAGCACCACGGCTGCTCAGCTGACAGGGCCTCAAGACAGATAAAAAAAGGGGATAAATTGTATTTTAAAATGTTTCTGCTGTAAAAGAACTTTCTCCCTTGATGAATCCTAGGCAGAAATATATTTGTCTGATAAAGAGATCTTGTGTCTCACTTGGAATTTAATTCAGTCCTGAGTCACAAGTTACTGGGTTTATGCTACTCTTTGAGGATATTTGACTGTATTTCCCTTAACTTTTAGTAAATTAGTGAAATTACTGTGGTTCTGTCTTGTATCAAGAACTTTTCATGTTATTTGCATTTATCAAAAGCACAGAAAAAAAAGGACAAACTCTGTGTTCCACTGGAATGGTTTGTCCTCAGTACATAAACGGTTGCATCCCAATTTGCCACCATGCATTGCACTAGCTGTAGAATTCAATCGTTAAGTCCTGTACAAATCCCAATAATCTGCCTTTTAAATATATAATAAAGAAATGATGCATTTATTCATTGCATAAAGCACATGTAGTTCAGCAGGCTGGTGTTGAGGTGGCTTTGCTCACTCACAGCCCCAAATTCCTACACAGTAGCAATGTGGGTAGGAAGTTTTATACTGTGAAAAACTCACTGCCTTTGGAGGGTATTTTTGAATTTTGTTTTTAAATTATACCTACAAACACATGCACAGGGTCCTTGGTTTTAGTCATCTCAACATTCTCAATCTGTGTATCAGCTGGCAGATTTAAGAACAGGTGATGACAAAACAACTTGAGCTGAGAAAAAAATGCAGGTAAAGAGGTGAAAAGATGTGAAGACAGGGATCAGATTATTAGGAGAGAACAAAAAAAGAGACAGCACTGAATTACAGAGCCTAAATTCAAAAGAATTATGCCAATTTCAGTTAGCTAAGTAGCTGTAAAGACTACCAAGTATTCCTTATGATTCTTAAGCATATTAACTGATAATTATTCATATCTGTCCATGAAAATTAACCCTCACAAGAGCGCAGTTTAATCACTGCAAATTCAGATTGGCAGAAAAAGCGCTCTGGGCTTTGTATCACTTGACTGAGCTTAGCAAATGAAAACACAGGAGATTTGGTTGATCCTCCACAAAGCTTTTGGGATGTGACATGATCAGAAGGGAGCAGGACAGTCTCGTGATTAGGTTTGGATTGCAGGATAGTGCTGAGTGCTAAACGGGACTCATGAGCTGTGCTGAGCCCTGCTGTGGAGGGAACAAGACCCTGGGATGAGCACGGTCCCTCTTTGCCTGTTCTGTCCATGTGGACAAGGAGCAGGATGTGCCCAGGCCACGTATGAACATGATTCCTGCAGCAACGCACAACTGACTCAGGAATGAACCTGAACAAAACCTGACATTTTCTGCACAAACAAGGGAAGGCGCCCTGCAAAACCCAGTGTGTCAGAAAGTGTTCTGCTCATCACCATGGCAGAACCCCAGTCACCTAACCCACCTGGTACCCCCAACCATTCATTCCTGCTGAACGCATTCCCACAGAGGTACACGGAATAGCTGGAGCATCCCAAGCTCCCTGAAGGAGCAGAGCCTCTGTTAGATCCAGGCCAGACTTCCACACAGTACCACATAATAAAACCATCGTGCATCTGGCCCAAATTGAAGGCACAGTTAGCGGAATTGATACAAGAAAGAAACCAAGGACTGAATTAGTATCCCACAAGGTTGTTTGGGTTTTTTTCCACGTCCCAGATGAAGTGAGGAGCCATGTGGAGAAGTCTTCTGTGCGCCTCTAAACCCTTCCCAAACGCTCTCTAGGTTTTACACTCTTTCAAACAACTTCATTACCTGCCTTTT
>VXBQ01002013.1:0-45444 GCA_013400175.1 Phainopepla nitens | reverse complement strand
CTTTTTTTTTTTTTTTTTTTTTGTGCCAGGAGAGGTTAACAGAATTACGGAGGGATGAAACATTCTTGAAACATTCTTTCTGGCTCATCAAACAGGATTAGCGGGTGAATTACCCTGGGTGGTGCACACCTAGAGAGGGGCGGTGGGGCTGCGCCATCACCTCCTCCTGTCCCAGGAATCGCCGCAGAGAGTGGGGTGTGCACACTCGTGGCTCGGGGGTTTGGAAGGGAGGGAGAGGGATGAACCCCGAGTGCTGGGGCTGCTCTGTGCTTGCCCAGTGCTGCCGTGAGCGTGGCACACGCTGGGAAATGCTCCCCAACGCCTGCCCGGGGCCTGCCCGGCTGCGGAAGGGCCAGGCGAGCCAGCAGGGCAGAGCTCCGTGCCTTGGGAGAGCTCAGCCCTCCCCGAGCCTTCACCGCCCGCTGGGGAAGGCTGTGCTCCTTGGCAGCACACAGGTGTGACAATCTGGGGTTCTAGCCCCCAGCAGGAATGGCCTGCTCTGCCTTCCCTATGAAAAACAGTGTTTCCAGCTTCCCACCAGACAAACACTCTTCTCATCAACATTTGTTTTTCAATAAACTGCACAGTTATCAGGACCCTCCATGTCTGACTTTGCACAGCACCTTTGCTCTTCTAACAACCTGCCTTGCATCACTGACAGCTACCAGTGCTCCCAAGGTGTAAGTTTGTTCCCTTTGTCTTTGCATTTCATTTCACATCATTGTCACAACCAGAGGGTTACAAAATAAAGCTCTTCACGTCCCTTGACAATATTTATTCAGGTAGCCCTGGCAGCCCAAAACATTTATGGTAACTGCAATATAATACTTTTTGTTGCAGTCTTAAGTATCTCCTGAAAATAGAAATTAAAACTATTGGGAAACACAAATGTTTTATAGATTATATGCATGTCTTCTAGAGGTAGTAGCCAGCTAAGCAGAAGGTAAGGGGAAAAAAGCAGAGATTAAAATCTAGGTCAGAACAAATGTTGGACAAGAGCCCATGCTGTCAAGTCCCAGGCGTCCCATAAGAGAAAGAATGAAAGGGAGCAAAAAGGAATTTTTTTTTTTTTTTTGAAGGAGGAATAGTGGCCTTTGCAAACATCCCATGTTATGGAAAAAAAGACGTTTGAGTAATGCTATTGTTCCATTCAGTCTTCTTCTAGGACAGCCATGACTGGCCATTAATATTACAGATGCTTTGTTACTTGTGCCGCTGACTCGTGCTTGTCTTGCCCTGCCCCTCCTTCAATCCCAGCCTCACCTCTGGCTTGCTGCTCCCCAGTCTCTCCTGCTCCAGACACAAAACACCGAGCCCTTCAGTCTGCTCAGTGCCCACAAAAGCAAAACCCCGTGCCTTTCCTCCAGAGCAGCAGGACTCGGGTGTCCCCATGCACGGTGGCCACCAGCAGCAGGACCCGTTTGCTCTCCCTGTGCTCCTCTCTCAATCTTTAATAAGCCCTGGGCACGAGAGCCGGTTTTCCCCAAACCCCAAGCGTTTGGGTGCTCCAGATTTCAACCCCACCAAAGAGGGAAAGTGAGCCCTGTGGCTACTGCAGGAGACAGGACCCCGTGGGCTCTGGGAAGGTGCAGGGATCAGAGCAAGCCGAGGCACTGCCGTGCCCACGCCTGTGCCTGCACTGGGAGCATCCCCAGGTGCCAGGGCTGGCTGTCCCGCTGAGGAGACAGCAGCCACGGAGCTCTGAGTTCGCGCTTCGCTGCAGTCACGGCCTTAGGCTACGCTCTTTCAAAAGCGGCAGCATTATTTTAAAAGCTTCACTTTCAGAAGTAACTTAAGCACTTCAGTAGTAAATCTTGCTGGCTCACAGCGAGGTTTACACCCTCAGCTGCCTTAAGTTACCCCTGGAATAGGCTCCAGTCTCCCACCATTTCACTGCTTCTCTGGCAGAGCTACCAGATCCTCAGGACGGGGACTCTCACTCCATGAGACTGGGTTTTAATATCCATGCCTAAATCACTGGCTTGTGTGGGTGCCAAGATGTCCAAAATAATGGCTGGTCTTTTTTGTTGTGGGGCTGACCCTGCACTCCTCATGGAGTCAAAGCTCCCCTCGCTTCTGAAAGGTGCAAAGAAAAGCAGCCCACCATCTTGTTGCCAAATCATTCTCCATGGGAGATTTGATTTGAAACTCACAAAATACCAGGATTTATGAGAGGAACTGGCCGCAATGTGATCATAAGAACATACCAACATTGTAGTTCCCCACCCTTTGATCTTGGCACTTTAATGATTAATTAGTGCTAAAGTACTGGAAAAATACCTCATTTGAGGCAGTTTAAAGCTCCTCTTTGTATAGATAGAAACTATGACTCACATGAAAGGATAACCCAGAACTGCAAGAGGGTGAGATTAACGCAGAAGCCTCTGGTCACATGCAGATGTTTGCCCAGCTGGACAAATGGGAGGATCTGCTCAGCTTCAGGGACTCTTTCTATTGAACTGCTCACATTTACCATCACTTGCACTGCAAGAAACCCTGTCAACATGGAGGGAAATACATCCCTCTAGAAAGAGACACATGTTCAAGGAGGTGTGAGCCTTAAAGAAGTATCACATCTTATGGCAATTTGCAGAAAATATTCCTCACCTGGGGTATTGGAGAGAAGCCATTTTCCCCTTCCTCTGTCACAACTGTGCATTTAAATACTTCTGAATATGCTCCAAGGTGTAAGTCCCACTGCCACCAGTGCTCAGGACAAAGCATGACATGGGAGGGAAGGCTTTTCTTGTGTAATCCTGCAGAGTTTACATGTACTGCACCAAAAATCGGGTGCTGACCTTACATATTCACCTGCCTCTCACCCTTCTTCTTCAGCCATCTGTCCCTGTGCATGCAGCCACTCCTGAATGCAGGACAGGACAAGAGCACTCAACCTAATCAGAAAAGGCTGAAGTGCCTCCTCAGCCAGAACCCACTGCAGTGTGGAGACCCCAGAACCAAAGTTGTGTGTAACCTTTCTTCTCCCAAAGACCCACGGGCCAAGCCCCCAGCACTGGGCTGGGGCAGGGCAGTGCCTCCAGGCTGGGTTTCCACCTCTGCCTGCTGGTGGGAGCAGCCAAAACTTCCCACAGAGGGACCTGTGTGCAGGGGCTGTACATGGCCTGATAAACCATGAGCTCCTGCCAAGATAAAGTGAGTAATGCACAGCCCTTTGCTTTACCCCGATTCCAGCTGAGTGCTGCAAACACCTTCTGATTTATGTCAGGTTTCAGCACTGCACATGGAGCCTGCTGCTTGCAGCCTGCAAGTGGAACTGACTTTGTTCTGGGACAAATTTCAGGAAAAGTTTGCTTGAGGTCTCTTTTCTATATGGGAACTTTCATATGCAGTGTTTGATTGGACTCACAGAGCAACAAAGATGGTTTGCTGAAGATGCCATAACACCAGTTTTAGTTTGGATCTCTCCATCACATCTCCATCACTGCCAGGCTCTGGGCCCTCAGAATAAGGCACCACCATCCATTATGGCACAGTTTGCCAGTGAGGTTAGGATTTATTTCTCCATGCATTCAATGTTTCCATCCATAGCATGTGCGTGGGATAATCCTGAATTGATTTTGAGACCATCACATCAAAGGTACTCTTGAAGCACAGACCATTAGGGCTTTACTGGGGGTAAGTAGATTTTAATATTCACTAGCAGAGCTACTGGAAGTGCTCTTGGTGGAACCTGAAAGGCAGAAGCATCGGCTGGAATTCATATTCCTTACAAGAACTGAGGCTGAACTCAAGTCCAGTGGAAGTGCAGCTGAGGTGGAGCACAGCCTGGTCAGGTAATGGAGGGGCACGGCCAAAGGGATTGTGACACACCCAGATCACATGAAACAGGAAAATTGTTTTCTGGATTTGACATCCAAGCCCACTTGGCCTCAAAGGAGTTCCACACGATCCCCAAATTGAATCAAATCTGAGGTAGGAGTACAGAATTCCTAGCCTGTGTAATGACAGCTCCCTGCTCCCAGTGCTCTGTTCTCAGATAAAGCAGAAGGGAAAAGTTGATATAAATAGCATTAGCTAGGAAACTCCAGCTAAGAGGATTTCTGAGCATTCAGCATTAGTTGTAGTGTGAATTTTGGAGGCTGCAAGGAGCTCCTCTTCCCTCAAAACAGGGCATTTGTCTAGAAGAGGTGGAAACCCAAGGGCAAGCAACTGACCCTCAACCAAGCACGGTCATTGCTTGGACCCTGGATTCCCACATAACCAGGAATGTCAGACACTAGGCTGGTGCACAGAAATATAGGAATAAAAAAGGGAGCATCCATCTGCTTGTGTCTTTCTGTCTGTCTCTATCCCTTCTCTTCTTCTTCTCCTCTCTCAATTCTATCTGAGACTAAAGACCTTATCCCTTCAAACAACCTGTCAGAAACTAGACTACTTCAGGGTAAAATTTCAGCCTGAATGATGAGAAAGATTCTTAAAAAGTCTAGGAATAAATATTTGAAGTTATTCAAATATTTATTATGTACACAGCAGCAGCTGCTTTCATCCTAAGCGTGAATGAAAATTGCAGGATGGAAAATACAATTCACAGATGAATAAGCTGCAGTTGTCCTGCAATGCAAATGAGCCAAAGGAGGGAGCACAGGGAATCATGGAGTTGTGCACAAATTTGGCTGGTGGCTTTGGTATCTCCCTCATCACTGACAGGGAGCTCACAGACAGCCCAAAGAAGCTACAGGAGAAAGCATCTCCGTGCCTGATTAACAAGTAACACAAGATTCCTGTGCAGAGCAGGGTGAGGGGCACCAGGAAAGGCAAGTGGCAGCACAGGGAGGTGCAGGGTGTGCTCACCTTGTCCTGGCAGGTCACAGCTGCTTGCCATCCTCAGGAGAGGCCATCACCTTGATCCTCTTTCATTTCTTCTGGCTACAAGGAGCTGAAGGGCCAGGAGCTGGCCTTGGGAGCAGGGCTGTGGATGGAGCCCAGCAGCAGCCCCATTGCTTGCCTCGTGCTCTTCCAAGCCATCCATTCCCATCTCCGTGTGGCAGCTCCTGCATCGAGTGTGAGCTGAGCTTTGGGTCTGGAGTGAAACTCTAAGTCTTGGCAGATTCCAAAAAGGAATGGATTTCAAAGAGGACACCTCTGCAGGTCTGGGATCCATACTGGAAACTGGCCACTGCTTATAAGACATGAGTGCTTCGCCCTAAAAATAGTTAGCGGCGCGTTCAGAGCTGGAGAAAACAGAGACAGCACTTCTGAACTCAGCTCTGAGCATTGTTTACCCCTTAGGATATCCAGTAATGTTTCCTTCCAGGAGCAACTGCTGGGAGATATCCACACATCTGCCTGGCTTGCAAGGAAGTCAGGAGAAAAGCTCTCAACAAAAAGCTGTATCTTACATCACACCCTGGCTGCGGGGAGCCCCAGGGCTTTGGCATACCTTTGTGAGGAGCACATTCCTCAGTCGAGGGCTCTCTCTTCACAGGAACACCCTGTCCTCCAGCACCAACACACTTAATCCACAGCCCCATGGGCAGAACTTCCCACCACCCACAATTCCTGGGTGATGCAGTGAGTTCTGTTCAGAGCCAGATACACCGCTGGCAACCAGCTAATTACCCAGCAGCAAAAGCAGTGGAATGAGAGTCAAAGAGCCATTTCCCGGTGCCAAGTTCCCCAACTCTTCCTCCATCTCCCTCCCTCTCTCTCTCCAGAAAAAGAAAACCAAAAAGAGATGGCATGCTCAGCACATTGAAGTGCTTTGAGACTCAACTGAGTAATCCACTCATTATTTTTCTTTTCAAAATTCAATAAACCAGGGTCTGCCAGTATTTCAAGATACAAGATGCAACAGGGCGTCTTTAGCTTCTGACGTTCCATATTCTTTAGGTGTTCTTGTGCATTTCCCCGTAACAATTTTGATGGAATTGTCCCCCTTTTTTGTCCTGGTTATCTTTGAGAGATTTATCAGAACAATCCAGACTGGTTTTGTAAATTGGAGTGTGTATTGGTGATGCAGATAGCTTTTCAGCTGGACACTATTTTTGGAAGGAGGATATTCTATTTTCATGTATTTTTCTTAGGCTCTTTCCAAAAAAGAAAGCCAACTCCTGCCCTATTTTGGACAGGTGGAGAAGAAAAATGCATGTAATGGACATGTACCAAAACACATGTGGCAGAACCAGGCTCATTTTGTCAGGCAGGAGGCCCTGATGTGTCTGAAAAAACAGAAGGAAAGACCCCCAGCCCCAGCAAGAACAAAGGCAGGAAAACCCAAAGCCCAGAGTGAAGGGCAAGAGGTGAATTGGAGCCCTGCTGGCCTGTCCTGCTCTGTGCTGAACTCCCCGTGGGCTGAGGCTGGCTGGGAGGAGCTGCTCCCTGGGGCTGTGGCAGCCAGACTGGTTTGGTGACTGCTGCATTTGCTTCTCCCTGGCCCCCGCACTCCAGGTGCTGCCCCTCATAATCCTAATCCATCCCCTGGTGCTGTGCCCTGTCCTGCCTTCCTGCACAGCAGTGCAAGCAGCTCCTGGGTTTTCCTTATGATCAAGAGGAGGAAGATGATCCTATGGCTGCAGGGAAGGATTAGAGGTTGGAATCTGTGCCCTATTTCAGGCTATGCTCTGGGGCAAATTGAATTATCTATGCTTTCCATAGTTCCTTGTAAAGAAACTTTACACTTGGAGATGAGGGCATTATCCTACTCCCTTCCCTCTCTGGATTAAATATCTGTCAATTCTTTGTGAGATGCAAAGGGACCAAAATCCCACACAAACAGGCCCGCAGATACTTTTCAATGGATTTTATACCTAGAGGGTCCCATTGAAATGCAAATATTGGGCCCTTCCCAATGAAATAAGTTCCTGTACCACGGATAACCTAAGCTAAAGGAAGTAGAATAGTCCATATGGAAATAACCATCCCATTTAAAACATTATTAAAAAGAGTACCTTTCAGTGCACATGGAAAGGAACTGTCGATGGCAAAGCACCTGTGGAGCACGAAGCCAGAGGGAAGTGGCCCTTGGAGCCACCTTTCTGTGCTGCCTCAAGGTCTGGGGAGCACTGGAGAGACACCAGCAGGGCCACCCCCTGCCCTGAGCTGGCAGAGGAGATGGGGGCCCCACAGATGAGGGGATCCATCCCAAGCTGCCACAGCTCCCTCAAAGGTAAAAGCCAATCCTGCTGGAACTGCTTCGTTCCCCCATGAATGCCAGGGCTGCTGCTGGATGTGGCAGAGGCACCCAGATAGGAAAGTCTCAGAAAGAAAAGAATCTGCTGTGCTGTCTCCTGCCATCAAAGCTGTGACAGAAAACTGGATCTGTGTGTGTGTGTTTTCCTAAAGACACAAAGCCCCTACATGCTGATCCTATTTTAGCCCATTTAAGAGTCCGGCCAACAAAATCACTTTTGGTTCAACTTATTCCTGGAAGCGTTTGGGGCACTGACCCCAATACCTCAAAGCAAAGTCACAGCTCTTCTGCAAAATCTGTGATCATTTTCTCCAACCACTGTCCTATTTCAGCAATGGAAAATCTCTGTCTAAAGGTGCAAATACCATTTTTCATCAGTGTAACAACACACATAGTTGCAGCTCGTTTAATTAAGAGCCTAATTATTCCTCAATTTCCCTCAATTGTCCGTTAAGGCATCACACAGGTGTTTCATTTCAGAGTGCATTAGTACATGAGGCTTTAAGCCTAAAAGCTAATTTTTAACTTAACCTAATAATGTTAGTAATAATGACCTGTGATTACTGTCTCGTGAATCAGAACCTATGATACTTAAAATAATTAGCATCAAAGCCTAACTAGTACCTTGCTAAATTCATTATTAGCCCTAAACCCTCAGCACTGAATTGAACTTTAAAATTAATGTTGGTGTGGGCTTTCCCCAACTCACACTGGAGGCTGCATTTACAAAAACTTAATTTGGAACTATAGTTAAAGTTTTGATCACCAGTCTTTTCTTGGAGGAAGAAACTGTGGTATTAGCACAAAGTACAATTTGATTAAAGAACAATGATCTGTTTTACATGGTTCCTGCTGTGTTTGGAGCACACATTTTCCCCCAGCTAGGGAATTGCTCCAGGAATTACTACACTGACCAAAACCTGTGGCAAATGAAACCCATTAAGCTCTCAGGGGACATCTCTGGGGGCTTCTGAGGGTGACAGAAACCAGCTGGCTTGGGGAAAGGAAGCTTGAGTAAACCTTGACACAGGAGATTCCTCAGTGCCTTTCCACCCCAAGAGAAAATCATATCCTCACCCTTCTTGCCTCTCTGACAGTCAGCCTTTCCTCTGAGGTCAGACAGAGACTCAGCTGTCCTCTGCCTCTGGGAAGGAGATGTTCCTTAGGAGGTGGCTGTCACTCTTGATAAGGGAAGGAGTAAGAAGAGAGGCTCAGAGCCCAGGGACTGGCTCCCCTCTAAAGCTGCAGGAGAAACAAAAACCTTTTACAAAACACAGTCAACAGCAAGGAAGGAGACAGAAGGGCTTTGAAGTGAAGCTCTCCCTCTCGGATCAAGTGGGAAGAGGTGGGGTCACAGCAAGTGCCTGTGAGCAGCCAGTTATTATGGCCAGGAAAGTGGGATGACTTGGAGGAGGTCAGGAGCCCTCAGCAGTGTGGCTTCCCTCAGGACCCTGCAGCTTGCCCCTGACCATCTCATTTTGTGCCTCATTTTGTTGCTGACAGGGGCAGCTCCCAGCTGATATCCCACCACACGGGAGGGGCTTGGAGGCCACACCTGACAGACAGACCCGACCCAGGCTGGTGGCTGCAGCACCCAGGACACCAACCCCAGCTGGGAACCAGAGACAAGCCAGAGGTGAAAGCTGCTGAAATGGCAGGAATCACTTATCCTGTATGTGTGCCACAGAGAAGAACAAACCCTGAGCAATAAACAATATTTCAGGCATTACAAACATGCAGGAGAGCTCTGCTGATGAAAGATTTGTAGTTGTTATTAACATCTGTCAAGTCCAAGCTCAGACCTGAAGCTCGGTCTGCACTTGAACCTTCTCCAGGTGCTCAGGTTTCCTGATGTAGATCTACCTGACAAAACAACAACAACAACAAAGGCCTGAAATCATGCTGTTGATTTGAGGAAGAATTTCATCCTCGCATCCAGGAAAGTTCAGAGGAGAAATTGCTCGCCTGGGATGCATAGCTGTTAATACCTTCTCACAAGCTTTCCCACCCACAGAATGAAAAGCAAAAACCAGTTGGCTTTGGGGTATAAACCAAATTAGAAACAGGGAAGGGAAACCTACCAAGTACCCACAAGGAGTTTGGCTAAAGAACTGTGATGCTTCTGAACATTTGACTTGATATTCTCCCACAGAAAATGAGAGGGAGGCCAAAGCCTAAACATTCAATTGCTTTTAAAAATGCTGCTTTAAGCCTTTAAGCAAATTTGGGAGATTTTGCAAATTTTGTCCTGATGCAATAAAAACAAATAAAAAATCCCAGTACTAATCTCGTTGGAAGTCAGATATCCTAAATGTCCACTTTCTTTTATTCATCCCAGCTGCCACATTATCACAGCCCAACATGAGCAAGTCTAAGACCAGTCATGGTCAGTATCTGTGAAAAGGATCCTTAAGAAAACAAAATCTCCTGGATGTAAAAAGCTAAAGGTCTTGCAGGTTATTCCCACTTTGTTAGGACACAGCATTGCTATGGGAGATTCTGGCTGTAAAAATCTCTCTGAGCTCACTCGTGTTCACAGAAGATCCTAGAGGAGGTTTTATATGATTATGAGCATCTTGGCCAATATTAACCCTGGACAATTAGAATTTTATTTTGTTTCTATTATTAATTACATTAATTACTGGCAGGGTTCAGGGCTTTTAACCCAAGCCTCCTGCACAGCCCTGACTGCTCTGAGGTTTCCTTCCCTCCAGAACTATCTTCTGCAAAGCCTCCTGGTCAGGCAGATCCTGCACCTTCCTCACTACAGGTGGAGTTTGGAGCCGTCCTCCTGCCCTTACTGAGTCTGCAGCTCCCTGCAGGGCTCCAAAACCTCCTGCAAGGGTGGAGCAGGAAGAGGCTCCCGTGGTTCCCCTGGCAGCTGTCAGGAGGGATGTGCAGCACCAGGAACGGCAGAGTCGGGCGGCCACGAACCGACAGGGAGAATGGCTGCTCTGAGGTGAAAGGGAAGGGAGGGGAGGGAAAGGGATGGAAGGAATAGAAAGAGATGCACGAAAACTGGGCTTAAAAAAAAAAAAAAGATGTTATTTAACTACTGGAACATGCTTCTGCCCAGTTTCCTAGGGATGGTACGTGTAGAACAGGAGTGAATACGCTGTGAAAATAACAGCAGCAGAAGAGCAGGTCTCTGGTTCACGTGGAAGGGAGGAGGTGCATAGGCATTTATGTAGCCTGTGTGAATGAAAAACTTCGGCTCTGAAGTGTTTGCCATCAGCTCCTCTGTATCTCCACAAGTGGATTTCCAGTCTCCATGCAGAAATCTTTGCATCCTTCCCATACAAAGCCACACCTGAGTTACATGCAGGAATCCCTGACAGTCACATTTCATAACCCCATTCCTTTTCCTGCCAACAAACAAAATATCATTCATTGCAGCTTCATAGGACTTGATTCAGAATTGAATGAAAATAATTCAATGTAAATATAACAGTTTTCAGCACTTAGAAAAACTGCCCATGGGGACCACTTGGCTTCAGGCTTTTGCATTCTGGGCACCGTGAAAAATGGGCTGGGGACTGAGCACAAGTCACTTTGTACAGGAGTTTTTATGATGGTGCTAATCTTCATCTTCCAGCTCATCTTTGGACAGCAGTGTGGGAGGAACTGAAACGTGGGGCAAAGACTCACATCTGAGTAAACAACATCAACAGCTGAGGTTTTTACACCCTGTCTGGCCTTGGCCAGCGATGAAGGATTTCCCTGTAGCCACAAACCTGTTGTTCCACCTCTCTCCATACCCAGACCTGTGCACAAATACACACACAGAGTTTGGGGGCCCATTCTTACCGGTCAGCCCTTGCTTTTTCCCCATCACCCCTGTCGTGTGGCATTGCTGCATGACCCCAGTGCTTGGTGACCCTCAGCTGCTGCTTCAAGAAGGAAGAGAGTGAGGCTGCAGCTCCCAGGCATGCCTTGAAGCATTCAGACATCCCTGCTCATTTAACCTGCCAGCACTTTGCCCTGCCCGGGGCCCAGACCCTCAGGGAGTGTGAGCTGTTGCCACCTCGCTGCAGAGCTGCTGTGGTGGCCCTGTGCCATCCTGCTGGTGCAAACAATCCTCCGAGAATCCTTTCAGGTGTGTTATTAATTCACAAGGAAAACTGCTGGCAGATTCTCGTTGCATAACACAGCCAACCTCAGGACCAAAACAGAATGGAGGTGTTTAATCAGAGCAGTCCCTCCAGTTCCCACGTCAGGGAGCTGAGCCAGATCTACATCTGAGCTCTGCTGCTCGCGAGCTGAAGGGACCTGGGGGTTCTCCATGCTGCTTTGAGCATCCATCAAAACAACTGTAAATGAGTTATGTTTCAAGTATGCAAGAACTCGCTTCTCCATGCCAAAAAACGATTAGTGTTCTCAGGCTTCCAGCAATGCAAAGCAGAGTCTGCAATGTCCTGATGAGAGATAGATGCATTTCCTCAGAGACAATTAATATTAGGGGTGGGTTTTATTGCTATTCTTTTTTATGTTGTTAACATCCTGCCCTCTTTCCTGGTTCCTCCCAAAGAGCTACAATGCAATTTGCAAAACTCCCCTTTGTAAGATGTAAACATTTACTAAACATTGTCTTTCCACTTTGTATTATGACAAAAGAATAGAAGTCAAGATGTTAAATATATTTCTGTATTTGCATCTGAAAGCCCCAGGCCTTCCTGAACATACTTGCAGATAACTTCTATTGTTTCCAGCACGTTGTTACCTTTTTCTGTGGATCATCAGCTCCATGAACATCCAAGGGCGAGGTCTTTGCTGGAGCACTGTCTAGGACCCACCTACAACCCAGTGCCTTACCAATGTATCCATGCCATATGATGATCATCCATGTTGTTCCACCTGATTGTTTCATCCTGGGACAAACCCAGCCTGCCTCCAAACACGTGGCTGGGATTTGAGAAGCAGACCTTTTCTCCAGTGCAATCCAGCTAAAGCAGAGGCTGGAGGGCCAGGACTGCAGAGGGTGTTCCTAGAGCCAGGACGCGCTTTGGCGGCAGAGCCTCGGGGGTGGGAGTGGAGTGACCCCGCTGTCCCTTGGGATGGCAGCAGAGCCTCGGGGGTGGGAGTGACCCCGCTGTCCCTTGGGATGGCCGCAGAGCCTCGGGGGTGGGAGTGGAGTGACCCCGCTGTCCCTTGGGATGGCCAGGCCGTCCCAGCTGGGCCAGGGCTGTGGTGCTGCAGGACAGACCCCAAGAGCAGAGCACAAACCAGCAGCACACCAAAAACCTCCTGAGCGTTCTCTGGAGCCAGGAGCACCTGGAAACACTTCAATCACTCCCTCACGTCTCCACTAGATAGAAGAAATCCAGGGGCTTCATCAGCAGTGCCTTAGCCAGGAGCAATGAAAACGGGACCTTCAGCCCCGTTTGAATGGAGCCTGGAGTGCCCAAAGCCCCTCCCCACGCCCCAGCAGAGCGGGGCCACCTCAGCCCCTGCAGCAGCGCACCCACCCTGGCCTTGTGCTCTCTCCTTTTGTGTTTGCCTCTCTCTCTCCTTGCTGCAAACATGAGCCTGTATTTCACAGATGGTAAGAGATGGCACCACATTCATTGATGTTGTAACCTTCTCCAAGGGCGTAAAATAAAACCAGTTTTACATTCCATATCCCTAAGCAAATGCTTTTCCTTTCTCTTTCTTCCTTGTTACTTTGTGCATGTGTGTGCACATGTACTTTTTCAGGAGTAAAGAGCATAGTTTACCCCATTACACGTTCACACACACATTCTTTAAGCGCAATTATTTGGAAAATTTCCTGTTAAAATTCCCACTTAATAAGCAAACGTCATTTAAATAAGGACTGCTTGGCATCACCTGGTCTTTTTTTAAAAAGTAGTAAGAAAATCCAAGATGTTAGGGTGTAAGAAGAGATGCCCAGACTAACTCCATAATACAGATGTGACTTCAGGATACGAATTTACAAAACTGATTGAGGCAAAGGAGGAAAGACTGATGTTTTTTCTAGAGCTATAGGAACAATTTCAGAGCTTAAATATTTTTTAAAATCATACCACAACCACAGGGACCATCTTCCTAAAATTTTTGGAGGGAGGTGGGGCTGTTTGTTTGTTTTAAATAGCCTGTTAACCTCATCTGCTGCTGCAGACAAAGCCTTAGGCCAATCCTGCAAACACCTCTGGTATTGTTCAGAGCAGTTGCTTCTGCACCTGCCAGGAAATTTGTAAGATCAGAGATGCAGATCCACCTCCTGCAACCTCTTTGCCTTCCTGGAAACTCCCCCAGAATAGCTGACTGGGTAGGATTAGGCTCTTGCTTGGGAGGCTGATTATGTGATCTCTGTTTCTTCCAGCCCTGCCAGCCAGGGCTTACCTCCAGATGAGTATTTCAGCACGTGCTTAACCTTAAGCAATGAGATACTCATGCTTATAGTTAAGTATAGGCTTAAAAATTTTGTTGGAAGCAAATCACAAGCACATTCTTACATACTTCTCTGGGCTGGGCCTAGCCAGAGCTCTCCTGTTAAAACAGACTTTTTTTTTTTTTTTTCTCCCAGTACTCAGCCCATCCCTGTAATTTCCCTCCTCAACTTCCCGCTCCAGCTGCTTCGTTGCAGTGAAACCAAGGGGAAATGACATTTTCTCCTACAGCAGAAAATGACTGACAACTAGCATTAGATTGGCCATGAATTTACAGGCAGAGGTGATACCTTCTATTTAGCACAGCTATCCCAGGTGAACTGCACACATGGGTCTGTCCAAGACCGGGCTCTCCCTAGAACACCTCCTCTCACACATCCTGCACTCCCACAGCTCTGCACGACTCCAGGCACACACCGAGGATTTATGGGGCTGGGGGGAAGCTGCCTCCTCTGTTAAGCATCCAGGAAAACAGAAGGAATGCAGCACGTTGCTCCTGCCTAGCAGAGAGTTAATATCCTTGCACATGAGCCATTTCACCTACAGCAAGAAGTGAAAGCATGCGACTACACCCAGCAAATGATCACAGAGCACCCTGCAGGGAATCTGCTTCCATTTCAAAGGGAGAGATCAAAACCCACAAAGAAGAGAAGGGGGAAAGGAAAAAAAAAAAAAAAAAGGAAAGAAAGAAATAAAGATGCTCCCAGCCTGTGTCTGAGATCAATGTTGGGCCCAGCCTCAGAAGTTTTCAGAGAGGAAGGGAGAGATACGGACAGAAGAATCATAGAGCACCTTCAGTGCCGGATTATTTATGTGCTGGGGGTTTGATCCTACACACCAAAATAAATGGGAGGTTTGCCACCAACTTCAATGAAAGCAGAAACAAGTCCTATCACCTTGAGGTTTATTGGCTGTCTGCAGAAAGTTTTAAATTTTATATTGAAATTAAACAGAGGATAATTTGACAGTTTAATGGTGACGTCGTGGTTTTTACATTAAAAGAGACAAAAATTTATCCTTTGGGTTTTGCAATTATTTTTTCCCTGCCTGTTGATTTTTTTAAAGAAGAATTCTCATGTTTCAAGGTATGACTGATAAAAATGGGACATTCCTGTGCATAAGAAAAAAAAAACTTAAAGTTCAGTCGGGCCCTACATGCCTCACTCAAGGCTCAGTAGTTGGAAGCAGTTGGCATTAGTGGTAGCAGCAAATTAGCCATCCTGCAAGTGCTCCTCTCCCCTGCCAAAAAAAAAGACTGTCCTAATTTGAACTATGCCAAATAGGGCATTTGACCATGAAAAACGACTTTAAAGAGATGGAAAAAAAAAAAAAAAATCAAATCCTGTATTTGGCACCCATCGGCTGGTCCAAGAAGTGAGGAATCTGCTGAGTGACAGACCCAGGCTCAGGACTCCCTGCAGCTCCAGCTCCTCAGGAAGTCCAGACCTAAACTGATGTGGAAAAGCCCAACTAAATTACATCCCTACCCCTTGCTCATTTAATCATTGATTATTAAATTAATCCACTCATTGAAGCCAGTTAGTGCCAGTACAATGAGCTAGCCCAATAAGACTGGGTTTGGGCTCAGCAGCCTGATGGCAAGTATTTAAAGTTAGAACTACAATCATACTTCCATCAATATGCAGCTTAATAAAATGATCTATCTCCAGCTGGTTTGGTTCATTTCTTTGGTTCATTTCTCTTGGAAATCCAAAGTTCTCTGAGTGGCAGCTCCTGATCTCCAAGCAGCCTGGGACAGGACCCAGCGTGTGTTCGGGTCTGACAGTGCAGCAGCTGCACAGGATGGGGAATGCTGGTGGGAAATGACAGAACTGGGGAGCAACAGGAGAAATGCAAGGCCACAGCAGCCACCCAACCTCACCTGCCCCTTCAGGAGGCCTTTTCCAGCCATCCTGTGGGGCTCTTGGCAAAGGGAGTCATTCACTCTCCCCCATGCAGCACTTGCAGGAAGTGCCCTCAGCTCTCTTCCCCCTCATTCCACAGGGATGTCCCCTCACACAGGGACAGCTCAGTGCTGGAGATAACAACACCCACAAGCTCCAGGAGTGGGAGCAGCCCCTGGAGCAGGCAGATGGGAGAGGGGATGCAAATGGGACAGGAAGAAACATTTGGGGTTCACACAGGAATGGAAAAACTCTGGTTCTTCCTTTTCCCACTGAAAGATTCCACCACCTAGGACTGTATTATTTCTTATGAGAATACAGGAGGATCCTTATTCTGGGCAACAACAATAACAAGAAGTCTTTAAAATCAACTGTGAAAAATACAGCATGACCAAAAATATTTGAATTTGTGCCATGTTCTGTAATGAGTTTTTTGTGGGTTTTTTTTTTTTGTGTTTGTTTGGGGCTTTTTGTTTTGTTTTGTTTTTGGGGAGTTTTTTTGATTGCTGATTTGGGGGAGGAGGGAAGAGGAAGAACAGCAAAAACATTTCAAATTAACCCAGAAGGATTTTTTTTCCCCTCTCCTCAGATTTTTCCACTCAGTCAGCGCCCCAGAGAATATCTCACTCCCACAGCCCTGCCACTTCCAGCCCCCAGCAGCAGCACTGAGGGGCTGCTAACACCAGTGGCTGGAGCAGAAACCTGTCCTGAGGCAGCAGGGCTGGAGCTGCTCTCCATGGGCCACATGGACACCACGTCTGGCCCCTGCCAGCATCCAGGGCAGCGCTCTGGCTGGGGGCTGCTCCAAGAGGGGACAAGCTGCTGCTGCTGGATGCATAATCTCCATTTTATACAAAGCTTTGAAAGGTATCCAATGGTCTAATTGGGAGGCCCTTAAATTAAAGTGGGGATGGGATTTGGAATCCGCTTTAGAGCCTGTGGTTTGGAGGGAAGCATGGGGATCCATTTCATCTGTGTTGATATCAAGGGAGCCCAATATAAATGTTTTCTGGCACTTTTATTCCTCCAGCCCTGGGGTTTATGTGAGGGTTGGCTTTCTGTTCAGGCTTTTTTTTAATATCTCTGTTGTTTTTTTGCACTCTGAAGGCTCTTCCAAGCCTTCCTCCTGTAATTTTGGAAGGGGGGTGTAACTGCAGTGTCTGAGGTACCACCATTTCTCCCAGGTCTAGCTGCTGGACCATGGCACTGCCCCACATCCGTCCCCTCACTGGTGGCAGCTGCCCTGCCCCAGTGGGACATCAGCAGAGTCGGGTTCTGGATCTGCTGCAAGGGAGGGGAGGGCAAGGGGAGCTGTGCCCACTGCAGCAGCCTCGGGGCTGCTCTCAGGGATGGTTCTCTCCCCAAGCCTCAGTCCTGCATTTCTACAACTCCCCTCTAGCCTGGGGCTTGGGAGACAGCTCTGGAATGGCTTTATTGCCCGCCCTCAGGAAAGCTCTGCTGCCCTAAGCCACCGTGTCACAGGCAAGGCAGAGGCCAGGGGCAGGATGAAAGGGTGGGCAGGGGACGATCTTCATTTGCACAGCTGCTTTTAATTGGACCCTGGTGGAATATTGAGTCATTTTGCATCACTCCAAACCTGGCCCACTAACAAGGACCCCATGACTGAACACACCCCACCACCCTTCACTCCCAGTGCAAACCAGCATTTTTTATTCATTAGCCAAAGAAATACATATATTCCCATTTCACAGGGTCCCAAAGCCGAAGGAGACACTTATTTCCAACTTGTTTCACTGTGGCAAGTGAGCCACACCTAAAGGTAAGACTGCAAGGTGAATATTCCCCTTCCAGTGTGCTTTCTGCTTTTAGCTCTGACAGAAAACCTACAATGCATTGGGAAAGGAGAGCTCCACGTGGGCTCTCCACAAGCCCCCCCCAGCTGCAGGGCTGAGCTGACAGCGCTGGAGAGCCCAGCTCAGCATCCCGAGAGTGCTGAACGAGCCAGCGGCTGCTAAATGCTGCCACTTCTCCTCCTAATCTTCAAATAAAATAGTCATCAAGCAGCCAGAAGGAAAATGACGTGAGGGAGGGGGAGTTTTCCCAACTCGGTGTTTTTGCCGCCAGAACAGAGTATTGTTCCTCCTCGCTGCTTGAAGTGGTTTAGGCTCACAAAAGCCCTGCAACAACAATGAGCGTGAGCAGGAAATTCCCTTCACATCTCAGTGACACCAGGAGGAGGAACGGGATTCAATGCATGCAGAAATATAAACATGAGAAATGACCTCATTGGTGCCAGCGTGCCCAATGACTGTATGGGTTCATGGCCAGAATTTCTCCTGTGGCCTTATTTCTGTTCTCCCCTCCCCTGTGCTGTATGCTCTGATCAAAAACAAGGATAGGATCTTAAATGAGAGTTGGCCTCATGTGCTTTCCTTCCAACTCCTAAATCTCATCCCCAGCCAAGCTCCACAGGCATTCCCATTCTCCCAGAGCTGGGAGGGCAGGTTGCCTTGGCCCTGTCCCCAGTGTGAGCAACTGTGCTGGTTGGATGCTCTGGTGGAAATTCTCTGGTGGGAATTACACACACATGTATGAAAATAAGGGATAAGCTTGAGGCTAAAGTCCTGGCATGAGCTGCAGAAAAACTTGCCCTCACCTCCCAGCCCTCCCTCGGTGACACCTGGCTCATCCTGGTAGCACACACATTACCTCCAACCCCCAGCTGCAGCGGGGCAAAGTGTTCCGGGTGTTTCTCACCTCTCCAGAAAAGCCAGCTGGGACACTCCATCCCTGTTCCTGTGAGTGACCCCGGAGCTGTGCCACACTCAGGGTGACCAGCTGCTGAACACACCTTAGCCCTGCACCAGCTCTTTCTGGCCAGTGAGTCACAAATCCATGGATATCTTGACCAGAGCAGAGGTGGCTGATGTGCCATGTTTCTATTTTGCAAGAAGCTGTGACATTTCATGAGTGTCTGCGTGTGGTATCAGCTTCAGAAGGACAATTCCCCACAGAAAGGAAATTAGTCAGAATGTTTTGTTTCACTTTAAGGGGAAAAAAATGTGAAACCCTCCCACGGGATTTTTTTCCTTGTGAAACAAATAAATATCTGGCTTTTGACACCTGAGTACCTGCTACTTTACAGTGCCCTGGGGTTACAATAAGCATCAGGGACCCTGAGAGCAAACTGGGAAGTCTCAAGACTCCAGGCCCTGGAGCACGGCACAGAGCAAGAACCTGGCCCCTGCTCAAATGGGTTTCTGTGCTCCTGCCCAGGGGCAGCAAAGTGGAAGCTGCCCCTGCAGATACATCCCATCAATCTCGGTGCCTGGGAAAACAGTGCCCACAAGGTTACCCTGAAACCATCGCCTTGAGGGGAAGCCGGCTGTTCAGCTGAGACTCCTGGCTCCGGGGAGCCCCGCTTTGAGCTCCACATGCTCCCAGCTCCTGCCCAGCGCCGGTGTGCGGTGCACGGCGCCCACCTTCCTCCAGCATCCGGCCAAGCAGGACGGCACGGCTGCCCCCTGCTCCCGGGAAAAGGCGCCTGTCGCTCGCAGCTGCCTCCTGCTTCTCTGCCAGTCCCCTCCTTCATTAAATTAACACCTCGTTAGAAAATGCAAGCTGCTTTGTTCCTACAAATGGTGCTGGAGGGTGTTTACTTTCCTAATGAATATCCTGTGTAGAATGGAAATCTGTCCCTGGCAGTCCTTAACAAGTGCTTCATTAAGCTGTTTGAAAAAATGTTCCTTTCTGTTCTCCTTTGAACAGGTTACGCTTTGCTCTTTTAAGCTGGGTTTTGGCTGCCTCCCCATACCTGAGAGGATGGGTGGAGAGGTGGCCATCTGCTCCCAGAGCAAGCAGCTTTTCCAATCCCCAGCAACAGGAAATGTGCTGAGAGACAGTGCAGCCTCTCCAGCGGGTGAGACAGCATCTCCCTCCTTCCCGGAACCGTCTGGCACCCCGGCAGAGGCACGGAGAGAGCGGCACTCACCTGCGAGTAGAGCTCCGGGGCTCACACTCTTACAAGTCCTGGTACAAGACAAGGAGAGCTCGACAGCAAACTAGAAATGTGAGAAAAAGAGAGACGTGGTGGATGTAGGGGCCAGGCGACCAAAGGGATGTTAGACATGGACTCCTTACAAAAGTTTTGAGGGTAAAACTTAACAGCAGAACCTCAGGTTTAAATGTGATTTTGTCTGTGTTAGTGATGACAGTTAAAGTTGCTTATAATTCTATTTAATAAAGCTCAGGTTGAAAACTGAAAGTTTGGGCATAAGAGTGAGTTTGATGAGGGTTGTTCCCCAATCAGTACTGGAAACAGGTACTACACAGGTTGTCTTTCACCCAAAACCTAAGCAAAGGTCACAGAAGGCCAGAAAACACATGGAGCATCCTCACAGGGCAGGTCCCTCTTTAAGAGACCTGATCCTCTCTCACAGCAGAGATGCCAATACCATGCAGGTATGACAAAAGCCCAGAAAAATGACATTTCAGTAAAACTGTGTGTTGTTCCTGTCACTGGTGGGATCTTCACTACCCAGCTTGGCACCAGCCCCACAGCCTTGACCTTGGATGGCAGAGCCTGCACTCAGCCCTTGGGATGTTTGCTTTGCCCTGCACACAGCTTAGAAACTGGAGAGGAAATGTTTGCTCTGCGTGTGAGTCTCCACTGGCATTTAACCCAAATGTTCTAATGGAATAGAGGGGTTTGTGTGTGTGTGTTTCAGGATGTTTTAGTGGGTTAAGGAGGTTTTTTTTTCATTTCTTTTTGTTTTACTACTGCAAGATGAGAGGCTGCTGTCTCCAGGTCACCAGGCAATACTTACAAACTTGAAAGCCACAAGAGGCACATGAGCATGGCAGCGAAATCAGTGTGCACATACCAAAATCTGAACCAAAACGTGCAGATTGCAACAAAAATACAGCATTTGCAGATTGAGGAAAGCAGCCAGCTTCCTAGCAGTCACCCCATTAGGACAATTCCCTTGTCACAGCTATACTGATGGAAGAGTGGATAATTAACCAGCCAATGTCTGTACTGCAGCAGTGATTGCCCAGTGTTATCTGACAGTGGTTTCAGAGATAACACTGCACAATGGCCTGTTTGGAAAAGTGGGTAAAGTGGAAAGAAGTACTGGAAAGTTGCACGAAAAAAAAATAATGGCACTATTCAGACTCTAAGCTACTAAATTCAACTGTTCCAGGTAAATACTCATTGGACGTGGAAAGCTGTCCTAACAGAGGATACTTAACTTTGATGGAAACACTGGGATTCCAGTGCCTGCACTTTGCCTTTGCTCCATCTCTTAGTTCATAACAGAGAAAAAGGAATTCATTTGCCACTGGCCATTGAAAGGAAGAGGTATTTAGAAACCCCAGTGTTGAAAGCACAGGGAAGATAGCTGAAGCACCCTGAAGTACCAGACACAGAGCAAGGCGGATCGGGTCAAGCAGTTTTCTCTGCAAAATTGGAATCCAAATTCTGGCCACCCAATCTGGGAGACAAATTGTTCCAAATCAAGGGAAAAAAAAGTTCTTTTCCAACCAAGAGTAAGTAATTTAAAGAATAAACATCTATGTCCAGTCTAACAGCCTGCAAGCTTGCCCTAAATCTGAGAATATCTGTTTTTCCTGTGGCCAGATGATTCCAGCTGGCACATCCATAGGTCACCTCCAGCGCTCAGACCAAATTAGCATTGCCATTATCTGCTAATAGGTGAACCAGGGTTAAATACTTATAAACCAAGGTGGGCTCCATCCTGCTCTTAGTGACCCGTTAGCCATTAGGAACAGCTTTCCCAAAACCACTGGAGTCACACACCTCTTGTAACTGAGATTAGTATTCAATGTGATATCTCTGAGGACTTTTTGTTTGTTGCTCTCCAGTTCATATGAGCTAATGAGCAGCTTTGCCTCTGTCAGGAAATTGGACAAATGTGCAACCTAACAAATTGTGTTTGCACCTCTGTCTATTCTACAGGTAAAAAAACCGCCCTGTGGACTCAAAAGGTTGCGTTTCACACACATTGCTCTTACCCTGCAGGGTAAGGTAACACAGGCAGGAGGACAGGACTGTCTTCCTTACCACCAGGCCTGCAAAACCATCAGCATCAGAATATCTGCACTACTTAATATAATAATAATAATAAAAAAAATCTTCAAAGGCAGGCAGGAAACAAAACTTATCAGCCCTGTTCCTGGAGAGGAAGAGAAGGTATGACATGGTGAAAGACCTCTTGCTCCCTATTCCTGCACGCCTTCCAAAACAAGATCTTGAATAGGTTTTACTGGACTTCTGCATTTCCTCAAGGTTAAGTTAATGAATCAGTTCTAACGCTGGAGACATTGGCAGAAAGCTTGTCAACCTGCTTCACATTTTATGTATTTGCCAAATTTGGGGAAAAAGAAATTGAATAGTACATGCAAAGAGAGAGGGAAGAGGAGTTTGTTCTTCAATTGAAAAAACTATACAAGAAGGGAAAGAAAGCAAGCATTAAGCACATCAATAAACAGAATTGATAAAAGAAACCCATGAAAGACCAAGTGAGAGTTGTCCTCACTGATAGCAGAGGAATCCAAACATCATCCCTGCATGTTTACATCAGCAGAGAAAGAGACACAGGAATGGCTGCCTGAGCCACCTCTCCTGAACTGAATTCCTACTGATTTCCTGCACCTATGGAAAAGGCACAGTGAAAAGCACCACTTTCTAGCTAAGGGGCAGCCCCAACATCCCCTACAGAGAACAACAACTCCTCCAGGTGCTCAGGAAACAGGAAATGCAGGATACTGTGTGGTAAGGGAGAAAAAGTGAAAAGCTGGAACTACGTGAGAGCTCCTTGTGGCCCTCCCTACACCATTATCTGACCCCATGCCCCTTTCCTTCTTCCAGCTTCTTAAAAACACTGATCAGAAACTCCACCTGTTACAGCCTCCTACATAATTCTGTAGAAAACCAGGACAAAACCCAGCAGGTTTTCCTGCACAGCTGCCCCACTATTGCAAGACATCTTTCACAAGGCTCATACTGTGGGATGAGCTTGTCCCTTGGCTCACACCACTGCAGCTCTTACCGTGCCCAGCTTTGCAGGATGGCCTTCGGGGCCTACCCCAGACCCCTGGATTTTCCCTGGAGACAGGAACAGCACGGGGCCAGGCAGTGGGGAACCGTGCTGCCACCCCCAGAAAAGGAGGGCTGCTGGCAGGGCAAGGACACCTGCCCAGAAAGTCCCAATCATTTCCCTTTCTTCTCCTTACTGTGGAACTTATTCCACAATAATCCAAGGAAGTCTAATTTTTGCAAGAACTCTGGTGTCATCCCTATTAGATGATAAACATTTATAAGCCAAAGCATAATTCCAAATACTTGGCCCTTAGTTAAACACTAGAAAGTAAAGGTCAAACTGTAAACATCAGTATTTTTGTAAAGATTGCACGCATTCATGTTTTGAATTCTTGTTTTCCTTAAGTAAACCCCAGGCAAGAGATAACAGATGCCTAATTTCAAAGACCCTGCAACTTCTAATTTGGCACGCAACGGCATGCGCTGTAATGACGTTTACAGAAGCGCTCTCTGAAGCGTTCACACATGAAAAATTAAAGTGGAGAGAGTTTGTTTTATTTAAATCAAATCTATTTTCAGAAGCCTTTTATCCAGCCATAAACTGCTGTGCAGCAGAAGATCAACATTTGTGCCTCCAAGTTTTCTTCCTAATAACAAGCCAGTAAGGCAGCGCGTTCTGCCTCAAAGGACCATTAGGAAAGTATTTTTTTGCTGGGGGGTGTATAGGGATGTTTGCTTCTCAAGACAGATAAAGACGACTTAATGTTCCTGCAAAGTCGAGCACTCAAAAGCGAGAAAGAGGCAGAATTACGGTAAATGGAGCCATTTTCCCTCTCCTCATGCATATGCATGATGACACAGCACCGTCCCGTTTTCCCGGCAGGGTGCTCGTCCCGGGAGAGAAAGGGGCTGCTCGGACCCCCCAAAGCCATTTGGGTCTGCTTTGACGAGCCCCAGACCCCCTTGGGCACCCAGGGCTCAACCCAGAGGCAGAGCAGCAGTGTCGTGGTGTGCCACGGCCCTCTGGACATGGCAGAGGTAGGAATTTATCTTTGCTGTTTCCCAGCACAAAGGATGAGCTTTCCCCAATTTCACAGGCTGGAAGCAGGGAAGGAAAGTGGGAGCTGAAGCATCCATGGCTATGGGGACAGTGCAATCAGGCATCCCAATGATTTTTCAGTTTTCAGAGCTCTACAATGGTATTTTCTACACTACAGCTCTCCTGAGCTTCTCCTGCAACTGCCCAGGTTTTCAGGTCGGTACCCTGGGTCTCAAGTGAGATACCCAGAATATGAGGAACACTTAAATTAGTGGCCACCTATGAAGAATTTGGTTTAAGTAACTTGCCTGGAATCAGTCTGGCAGAAGCACTGAAAGTGCTAATTCCCTAGTGAACATCTGAACAGACTTTATCACTTTTTCCTCTTTCCACAAACCCCCACCTCACTCACCATTCATCTTTCCACTCCTGCCAGAAATGGGGTAAAGATCCTTGGACAATGGTGTCTTTTACCACACAATCCTGATTCATTCCCCAAGTAGGTCTGTAATTGTAGTGGTCTAATTAAAGGCTGTATCATAGCACAGAAAATAGGAGTAGAGCTGGGAAGAGAATTAAAGTTGCAAGATAATTTTGGTATATCCTAAACGTTTATAAATACAGTTTGCATACATGTGTGTGATGTCCTTGACTTAAAAAAAAAAATCGAATAAAGCTACAAAAAGTCCACTGAACAGCTGGAAGCAAATTCCGGGAGGGCTGGGACCCTTGGAGTTGATGAAGACACTGCAGTGGTTGAAGCAAACACAGGACCTGTGCGAAGGACAGCACAGTGCCTTCTGCTGTGCAGACAGGAGAGAGCTGAGGAGCTTTGTCTGGGGCCTTTGCAGAAGGAAAAAATGCCAGCTCCACATCGGGATCCTGGAGTGAAACATGCTGAATACAAACTTTTCTATATCAACTCCCCAAAATTCATAAACCTCGCGCTCTCGTTTCTCCTCTATTCCGTATGTATGTACGCATGGAGGGCCAGAGGAGCTCTGCAAGCACCCACCCCCTCCTGCGGGCACAGAGGGAGATCCTCACCCTGACAGGCAGGCGTTCCCGAGATCACTCCCCTCCTGGGAGCAGAGCTGCAGTTCCAGAGCGATTCCCCTCTCGGCCGCGTCCCCTCCATCTGCCCGAGGGACGGAGCCGTGCTGGGTGGGGCTGTGGAGAGCAGCCACCCCGCAGCCGGGAGAAGCCCCAGCCGGCTCTGCAGAGACCAGGCTTTCCAGCTTTCCCCTCAAACATCGGCCGAGCACGTGCAAGGGGAGAGGTTTGAAATGTTCATTAAGTGGCCGACTTTGGCAGCAAAGCAAAGCGAAAGTCTCTCCGCTGCCAAATCTCAACAGCACGGTGGTGCTAGAGCTGCTCAAATTGGCAGATTATCTCACTTTTTCAAGGCAAGAAAAACTGCTTTTTTCCTTTTCCCAAAAAGCTGGTGGTGTCAGTCCCACATCAGCCACACGCCACACACACAGAGAAGCTCTGCCACTGAAACTCGTACACTGTGAAGAGAAGGGTTTGTCCCGATTTACAGCAAATGTCTGGGAAGTTTTAGATTTCAGATCCACCCACCATAACAACAGAAAACATCACTATGGCTGAAATTCCTTCCTACAATACTTACAAAGTATTTCTACTATATTTATCTATATGCCACTAAGAAAGGTGACTTTTGAACCAGTATAGCCATGGGCATGGTTGATTGTTTAACATGATGACTTTTGATCAGCTGTCAGGCAAGAAGGTTTTTTTATTCTTACTTTTCCCTCACTGGGCTGAGCAGCTCGTCATCTATCTACCTCAAGCTGAGAACGTTCATTTTAGAGTCACAAAGTTGCCTACATTGTCTTTGCATACTTACTACACATACTAGGCAAATAACAAATGTGCTAAGAAAAGCTGCAAGTGAATTAATTGGGAATAGACACAGCAGACCAGACAACACACCTTTGTGTTGAAGCTGTTAGGAACAAATATCCATCTTGTTACACACCATGTACCTCCAAAAGCAAATTAACTGCCCATATTTGGTTCTTCAAAAGGAAGCCACCACAGAGACTGAGTCTACCAGCAAAATCTGGTTTTACTGGTCTCATGTTGGACAGTCAAGTTGGCTGCAGCTGCCAAAGCTGGGACTTCAAAGAACAGAGGATTTGCTGGGAAAGATTCAACCAAGTCCATTCCAGAAGCTCTCCCCTGACCCTATACAGCACCAGTTACACAAGAGGGAAGAGAAAAAAAAAACCTACTAATCCTCTTGTCTATTATGTACACTTTTTTGGGCTTTAGAGTGCAATTATTTTTGTGAATAATTATAAAATTTGTGACTATTATACACACTTTTGGTAATTTGGACTAATTGCTTTTCATAGCCATGTTTAAGCTTGGAGCAAAGACTGTCCACAGAAGTCTGTTTTCTCTTTGGGAAACAACTAAAGAACAAAGAAATTGAACCCAATATGATTAAACACTGGCTAAGGAGCATATTGTTTTACCAGACAGAAGCATTAATAAATCATGGTATTTTTCTCTCTCTTTTCTATCAAAGGAAATTTTTTAGGACTAGACAGAAAACAGCTCTTTCTCTGAAAGCTTTAAGAAAAAAACTCAGGTCATTTGCACCTCAATTGCCATTCAACTATTACAGATATATTCTGAAAGTCACAAAACTTTTGCCTTTGGAGACTGCCTAAACAGATCACTAGAGCAGCATAAAATGGAAATGCTTTTTAGAAACAGACAAGAGCAAAGGAAAAAAATTAGGGATTACTGCTTAAATAACCCCTATCAGTATCAGTGAAAATTATTCCAGGGGAAAATTCTCACTCAGTTCTGCATTCAGTTCTCCCAGCACCTTCCTCCTTGCTCAAAACAATTATTTCCACTTCAAGCAAAGGTAAAACAGAAAACAAGAGGCAACAGAAATGAGCCTGATTTTCCAGAAGATCCAAATCACAGCCAGCCAAAGAAACTCGTCTTGGAGCCGCATCCATGTGGAGACCCAACCACTGAGACACTCAGGGTTGCTACTCAGATCTCAAGTGCCAGCCCAGGTTTTCATTTCGCTCACTGATTATTATTCTGAGCAGCAAAACGTGCTTGTCCAGCCATCTGGAATTCCATGGATCCCTGCTGGCTCGAGAGTCCAGCAGGGAGATGGAAGCAACCAAGCTTTGCAATAAACACATTTTTGAGTTTGCAAACCTTCTGTGAACACTCTGAGGGAAAGGTTTGGCTCTTTGCTCAAGCACACTGCTTCAAAATGGGCTTGCAATACAAGCCATGAACGCTGCCCGTCCCAGGGTCTCAGAGGCTGTGGCGAGACCTTCCAGAGCTCAGTTACACATTCACTGGGTGAACAATGCTGACGTGGTTTGGATTTCACCATTTTTTAGTTGGAATGAACCAAAAACCAATGCCAGACCTGTGCTGGTGCAAGCCAGTCCCAGGCAGGCTGAGCACTTGTGCAGCTGGCGTTTCCCTCCAGTGCCACTGGAGTTTGGGAGGTTTGCTTTGGTGACCTGTGGCCTTTCTTTCTTTCTTCCCACCCGCCTCATTCTTTCTTTCTTTGCTATGTATGTTAATTCGGGGAAAATCATAGCCTAGGGCAACACACCTGACTGCTTCCCACCCCAAAATCATTTACCATTTAATGCACGGTTACATTCATTCTTCTGCCTTTATAGTTCCCTAATGAGCTTGAACTGCAATTAACAAAATGATTGTGTTCGCTTTAGTACAATGCACCTGCAAATACCAGGATGGGAAGTCATATTTAAGACATAAAAATACGCTCAGTACATATTTCAGCAGAAGCCTAATATTCCAGCATGAGCTTGTATTTCAGCAGGTGCCAGTGGCTGCCAAATACTTTGCTTTCTAAAATATTTTAACTGGTCAGAGATGTCCTTGTATTATCTTCCTGTCCATGCTATAATAATTTTGAAAAAAAAAATTAAATATTTTATTTTTCTACGGAAATTATTTCCTATCTTGCGCTTAATAATTTTTGTTGTGAAAGTTCAGGTTGAATCCAGCTTTAAGGTCTCTTGAGTACACACAGAGATCCTTTTTAACCCACTGCTAGGATTAATTCAAAATTGCTATTTAAAAGAAAAAACATCTGCCAGAAATAAATGATCAGTTATAACTTACATTATTTCATTGACATTAGACAGTTTCAACAAGTATGTGACACCTAGATCTGCATACTTCACATCTGCCTACACATTTTTGATGATTTTGAGGAGAAGAAAAAAAAGAAAAGAACAAAGTAATGTTTTCTCTTTCTCTGCTTGTTAAATAGAGCACAAAGTAGAAGTAACATGGTGTACACAGAAACAAGAACTCACCATATTCACACTGCTTCAGCTATTGCCCTTGCTCAGTGTTTTTTCTCTCTGTCACAAAATCAGAAACACCAATGAGCCTCTGGAGCTCTTCTCTTTCAGCCTCCTGCTCACAGAGCCACTCCAGCTTTGGCTAAGATCAGGTTGTTCAGGACCTTTACTAGTCAAGCCCAGGAACTCTCCCAGTGTGGAAATTTTACAATTTCCTCATGGTTCAAGTGCTAAAACATTAAGTGCTGTGAAGAATTCTGTCCTTATATTGTCAGAGGTCTCTTTGCTATAATCCATGGCAGTTGCCTCCTCACCTTCTGCTGTGCACATCTGAGAAGAGTCTGGCTTCATCTCCTCTGCAGCCCTTGGGTCATGGCAGAGTGTTAAATGAGTCAGGGTTCCCCCACCTCTCCTCCTGTCACCAGCCCAGCTGCTGACCCACCACAGCTCCCTGCGATCTCCTCAGCTTGCCTGTGCTTCCACCAGAGTCCCAAACTGGATGCAGTGCTCCAGTGCCATCCTAATGAGCAAGGACAGAGGGGAGCAGTCAGGCCAGGCCAGGCAATCCAGTAAGAATTGGCTTTTACTCCTGCAGGAGCCAAGTCACACATTGGATGTGGGGTCCACCAGGACTCCCAGCTCCCCAGGTGAAGAAATGTTACCCCCCCCACTGCACAGGGCGTTTCTGTGCCAGAAACCTGGCATTCATTTCCCAGCTCACTCCCCTGATGGTTCCTCTGGCCAGCTCACCAGGCACTGCTCCTGTACTGGTGTCCCCTGCAGCCTCCCTAAGGATGCTCTGTGCCTCATCAGGGCTGACCCAAGAGGATGCCAGACAGTCTGAGCCCCCCAGCAGCCTCTGACCATCCTGAGTGACCCCATGAGCTCGTAGTGCCTCATTTACCTACAAGAGCTTTAATTCTTTAATGCATGTACCACCTCCTCCCACAAGCTCTGCCACTACGCAGAGAGAACCGAAAGTAGGTCTTGCTCATGAAAACCAAGACAAAAATTGAACACTTGAGCCTTTTCCCATGATTTTCATCAGCTGCTCCATTCAGCAGAGGGCCCACATCTTCCTTGGTCTCCCTTGCGTTGCACGAAGGAATAACCTGCTTACACTCCAAAACCCTCAGCAGTTCCAGCTCCAGCTGAGTTTCAGCTTTCCTAACTCTGTTCCTACATGCCCAGGCACTATTTCTGTGCTCCTCTTTGGTTGCTTGTCTCTGCTTTCGCCTCCATACTGTTCCTTTTTGCATTTGAGTCAGGAGTTCCCTGTTCAGTCAGGCTGGCCTCCTGCTATACCTGCTCAGCATCCTGAACATCAGGATGGACTGTTCTGCTGCTTTGAGGAGGATGTCCTTGAAGATCAAGCAACTTTCATGGGTCTCTCTGCCCTCCAGGGGAGACTCCCAGGAGATTCTGCTTACCAGTTACTTGAACAAGCCAAAGTCCACATGCTTGAAATTTTGAGTGATTATTATATTACTTGCTTTTCTCACTTCCCTCATGTTCTGAACCAGCCATCTCATGACACTGCAGCCAAGCATTCCCAAAACAGTTCTTCCTTATTCAGGACCAGCAGGTCCAGCTTCCACCAGTCAGCTTTGTCCAGCACTAGCACCAAGATGTGGTCTCTCATGTATTCCATACATTCTCAAATTGCTTATCCCCATCATACTGCCCCTTCCAGCAGACTTAGGGAGTTTCATGTTCTCCTGAAAGGGTTTAGCCTATGGTCAGAAAAACAAACTCACTTCTGGATAACCAGCCTTTTGCATGTGTTAACAGCAGAATATTCCTGTTGGGACTTTATAGGCCGAGGTGCATGCCATCGGAAGCAAGCTGTAGGATCATAGCTGGAATCCACACCATGTGGATGCAACAATCACAAGCCCCTTTGAAAAAGTCCATTTTGACAAATCCACCTGTGGAGGATCCCTGGAGTGTTTTGAACAGTGTAGAAATACCAGTAATGCAAGAGAAGTGTTCACTGACAGCCAATTCAGGTGAGCAACACTGGCTCATTTCAGGACCTGGTAAGAAGAGGTATAACATGACCTACCTGAGTGATGAAAGCTCCAAAGCCAGACAGTCCAGAGGGCAAGGCCAGGAAATGAGTAAAGGAAGAAACATTTCTGTACCTTGTGGGCCCAATCCCCAGCATCAGTCAGTTCCAGTGACTGCCAGGGACTTCAATTCTTTTAAAAATGACAGAATCTGCCAAAGTGCAGATTAATAACTTCAGGAATCTGATACTGTATTTTAATGAGCCAGGATACTGGCTGCACCTTTGTGGCTTATAAATCAGGGGAGAAGTAGATTTTTTGACCTTTAGCTGAATTCCCCCTCAATCACCCAGCCTCAGTGAAAGAAGAGTTAGTGTGAGGCAAACCTGGCCTTCAGAATGAGCTGGAGCTTGCTGCTTGCAGAGGCCCTGAAAAAGCCCGGTGATGTAAAGGAGTGTCAGATTTGCCTGTGACTCACTCACCCTGTCAGACAGCCCTAATGGCTGGCCTGGCCTGGCTCCCCAGCAGGAAGGAGCTCAGCACTTGCCCCATCCATGCACTGACTCTTCAGGCATTCACATCTCTCCGTTCTGAGCGCTCCTGCTCCAATAGCACCACTGTCACATCCTCACTGGAGCACCTGATAAACGTTCCTAAATTTATCTCCACAGCAGGCACACAGGGTAGATTTCCTCCATGTCAATGCTAAGGCAATGGCAGGACATTAAGGGCCAGATTTTGTAAGATGGAGTTTGGTCCAAGTTCCAGCAAGTTTCAATAAAGCTTTACTTTGCCTCTTGAGCTGGTTTGAGCTCACTTAGAGCTCCTGGAGCTGTCAGAGTTCAGGCCATGTGAAAGTGCCAAGTTTCACACTGTTTTGCACATGAAACCATAAATCCCTCTCCAGAACCCCAGGGGCATGAGGGGGGGTCGCTGCTCAAAAGGTTCATGAACTTTGATAAAATCAGGCAGATATCAGAGTTTGTAACAATATACTAAATTAAGTTCTGTCCAAAAGCTTTTCATGGGCCAAGAGTACAAAATAGGTAATAAGAACATGGAAGTTTTGCTGAATCAGGTCACTAAAAGAAAAGTCATTGCCATATTTAGTTCTTTATCTTTTTCAGTCTATTCATTGCGTTATTTTTCCCTGGAAATTACAAAGGCAGTTATCTTTGTCTAAGGTAATCTTAACTTGTGGTACATAGCTAGACCTGATCTTTTCCTGTTTTGTTTACTTTTGTTTCTAAACTGTGCACCCACCAGAGAGAAATAACCACATTCTAGGAGGTGAGGCTATCTGAAAATGTTTAGTTGACTAATCCTAAAGCAGCTGCTATTCTGCAAAATATGGTATTTGCTTGCACATATATGAAGTAATAATTTGACAGTATTTCTCACCAGCTCACTTTCAGTAAAAAACTAAATCCAAGTAATAGGAAAATCTTTAGAAACAGCAGTTACCACCCCAAATCCTTTACAACTCTTGGTTGTCAGTTTTCAGTGACATTTACAACCAGAATTTTCACTATCTTATTTCAGTGAAGTTTTAGATCAAAATTTGCCATTCAATGTCCAGGATGCTCAGAATACAGAATTTAGAATTAAACTGAGAAAGAGCTGCTCACCTACCCCACAAGCCCATTAAAGAAACTCTGGTTCATGGTTGCTTTGAACCCCAAATTTCAAGGGGAAAAGCATATCCTGACAGGCAGATTTGAGAGTTAGTGATGATAAATAACAAGTTCCTCCCTTGCCAGCCTAGTACAGTTCTAACACAAGGTGGGAGAGTCAGATTTTCTTGCCCTCAGAGCCATGATAAAGAGCCAATGGACAGAGGAGTGAAAAGGACTTGGATTTGATTCATACCAAAGTCACCCATGCAACTGATTCGGGGGAAGCTGTTTAGAGCAACAGCCATCTCTTTCCTTATTTAAATATGAAACCTTATTTCAACATTTATTTATCACGGACATATTGATTAATTTCCTAATGAGCAGGATCAGATGTTCTGACAGCATGTAACACTTCAGGGTTTTGCAAGCAGTTTACAAAGCCTTTTACTCACTGGGTAATGGTCAGTGAGGAACCCAAGACCCAGGGGCTTGGAACTATTTCCTTACCCTGGTAGCCATTCTTTAGGGAACAGCAGTCCCCTATGGACTCCCAGGCATCCATCACTGAGCTCTGGGAGGAGCACCAATGGTCACTGAGGACAGATTTTCACCTCCTGCCTGCCTAGCACACAAAACTGACATGACTAAAGAGTAGTGAAAAAATGCAAAATCTGAAGGAACCTTTAATCTCTTTGGTTAAAAAGAAAAAAATGCAACCACTTACTAATGGAATGTTAAGATTGTGTATTAAACCCACAAAAGTCAGAAAACGAAGGAATTAAAGACTCCCTTGGCTCTTTTAACCCTTCCCTCTGCCTGTGTGCATTGCAGGCTTTTCATTACACAGTCACATAGCAGTGGGCAAAGGGACAGAGCCATAGGTGATGCTAAAGGGGGAGCACAGCTTGTTAAGAAGTCCAGAAATGGAAATGTTAATAACTATTCATTTTGTGTTATAAAAGTTTAATGTTCAGTATTAAAGCATGGCAGGATACTAAAGACACAGCAAGATGTTGTTATGCAGTACAATGAAATCCTGAAGAAATGAGCTGTTGCTCTCAGCGAATATTTTGGTTGCAGTTTACTTGCAGTGGTATTTATCCCCCATGAACCAAAATGAAGGTAAGATATCATAGCAAGGAACTGTTCCCCAGTTCCTGCCCACAAGGAATGGGTTGTTTGTCCTGCACAAAGCACCCACACCTGGATTTAAACCCCTCAGCATGGTCCCCCCCTCACCAGGCTTGCAAGCTCCATGTTCCAAGCAGCTGCACACTTCCCAATCCCTAATGCACACATCCTCCTCATGCACAAGAAAATATTATCCTGGCTTTACAAATGAGAATCCTAGGCACTGAGAGATTAAAGCTGAGCATTTCAAAGCATCCCAGTTAATTAAAATGACTGGAAAATGGGTGTCCAAATTGTTTAGATACCTTTGAAGTCTCGAAATAATTATATTGCTCAAGGTCACACAGGGAGTTTATGGCTGACCCACAACTTGAACCCAGATTTCCAGCGTCCCACTCCAGCACCTTAATCACAAAGCCATCTTTGCTTTCCAATTTAATACTGGCCAGACCTGGTCCTCATGCAAACTGGTTACCAAGGGATGAAACCTGTCATTATGCCATATAATGGAGCTATCTATCTCTACCCTACAGGATAAACAGCAGTGCATTTAGGCATCTCCAAATTCTTTAAGGTACATATCATTACAAAACACTTAGGAGGCAGGAAGAGCTATTTGAGAATTAGCAGATGGGGACAGCAAGGGACTTTTCCAGCTCCAGCTCCACAGCTGAGTACTTTGCTGTTTCTCCTGTCCTTGGTCTGGAGGCCCCACTGCTACACTCCTCTCTTTCCTGATGTTGTATTTGACTAGCAGCATTTCCTGTTAAGTTTTACCCACAAAAACCCTTCCCCATTGCTCTCAGCCTGCCTCTAAATTCCACTACTTTTCGTGACCTGGCCAACTTGACACTACAGCACCAGCAATGCTGCTTCTTGCTCCCAGGCTTGCTAAACTACAGCACAAAATAAACTCAAAAGTTATTCAGAGCAGCACAGAGATTTCAGCAAAACAGGATAATGGTGGGGAAGTCTTGTCCCAAAGGAAAAACTCATAAAGGACTTGTTGGGAGAGAGCTCCACACCACAAAGAAGAGTTTCTGTGCAGCACTGCCAGACATTGCACTGAACGACACCACACTCTTGTCTCTGGGGTCCTTGGTGAGGGCTGTGCTTCACAAACCGATTCTGACATACCATTAGAAACCTTGATCCCAATTTCTCCTGACCATACACTCCAACTACATTTAGAGCTGCAAGTCAGAAAGCTCCCTTTTCCAAATGCTGATTCCTATCGTTGGCACAAAGTCCTCAGGTCTTGCTATGAACAGATGCAGACACGAAGCAAAGCTTCCCAGATAGGATTTGGTCTTGGCTTCTCCCTAGACACACCAACACCCTCCAGGATGTGGAATGCAGTGGAAGACAGATCAGCATAAAACACGTACACACACACACACACATCCCTAACATGCTGACTTTTTATCACGGAGGTTGCTCATTTCCCATGCTAAGAACAACCTTTGGAGCTAAAATGAATTATGCGTCTCATTCTGAGTGCATCAAAGAGCAGACAGCCTTTTTAAAAGAGTCAAGATCACCTCAGCTGTGCTTTTGTTATCTAGCCCAAGGTTAAGGATTTGGCCTTGGGCTAACAATTGGCTCAGAAAACCAGGATCATGTAATGAGAGTTCCAGGAAGAGAGAAAAACCAAAGCTTGGTAAAGGCACATTCTTCAAAGTGTCCCAGTACTTGACCTTCTTTTTTTCCCTTCCCCTCCCCCCAGACCCATGAGGTAAAGAAGAGGAATGGAGCCTGAAACCCTGAAGGAAGTACTCCCATTGAGAGGAGCTTCCCAGATCCTTCCCAGACACTCAGGCTCATGGAGAAAGACCTGACAATAAACTTTGCTCACCAGTGAGATGGAAAAGCAGGCAGTAACCCCCAGAGTGGCTCAGGCCTCAAGAAGAGAAAGCTCTTGAAAAGGGCAACACTGTGATTATTTTCTTTGCTATGAAACAAAAATTAAGCTGCTTCTATTTAAAAATTACATACAACTCCCAAAAAAGGTTCAGACCCTCCAGCAGGCCCAAGCTGCAACAGCCATCTGCCAGCAGCAGGGAGCTCTTTGCAAAATACTGAGGTTTTTTTTTTTAATGTATTTTTGTTAGTTGGAAGTTGTTTGTTTTTTTTTTTCCCCTCAGAACCTGCACACAGGAGAGTCACAGGCCATTTTCTCCACTTTTAGCTGCTCACAAAAGCCAGAAGGCTCCACCCACGCTCCCAACACCATTTTCCCAGGGCTTGGTCCCTCTCTCCAAGGAACTGGCAGTGGGCACGCACCAGTAACCCAGCAGGTGTGCAGGAGCTCTCTCTAAATGACTCTGCCCTCTAGGGTACATTTGGGTTATATTTTCAAAGATGAAAATCTTTTCATCTACAAACCTGGGAGACTTCTTTGCCCGACACGTCAAGAAGCAGTTAACCATTAACTATTTCTAAAACAAAAAATAACACAAAAGGAAAAAAAAAAAATCACCAGACCGGGAAATATGAATCAATTAGTCTTTGATCCTCCCCTCAGTAATAACATTTAGAGAACATGGGTTACTGCTAATCCTAAACAACTGAAAATGTTGATGGACTTTAAAAGTACTAGTGGTTAAGCAAAGGAGAATTTCAATTCAATTTCCTTCTGATCTTTGAGTCTCAAGGTGCCTTTCTGAGGCCTCTCCCCAGAGAATGTGGGGAAATTTTCTTTTTAAGAATCTCAGGCTCCATGGTGTCCTCATGAGATTCCAGCAAGGGAAGATTTAAAGTAATCTTGCTCTAAGTCTGGACACTGAAAGGAGTAAAATGACAACATGTTTGTCATTTGAACAACAGAAATAAAAGAGCAACAATAATATCAGTGTTTTGTACAACAAAACCACTCATTTTTTCACTTAAAGCTATCAGGCCCACCTTTCATTTACAGTGCCAGGGCTAGGAAAACACGTTCCATGTGCATTAGGACTTGGTCCAATAGCAACAGACTGTGACATCAAAACAGCCTTCATTCTACCATTATGATGTCAACTAGAAAAATCAGGATTCTTCATGAAAATGGACGAAAAAAACTGGACTCAAAGTGAGAGATTGCTTTTAAGTAAAAGGCTTTTCATTCAAAGGAAGGGAGAAAACACAAGCAGGAGAACAAGTTGTGTTAGAATCATCCTTAAAATAGAATCATTTAACACATCAAGCCAGAGTGATGCTTGTAAGAAATAATACAAACCCTGTCTCTCTTCCTAACCCCTAAGGAGTCAATAACTCCCTTGGTCTATGAAGTCCCATATGAAGTCATCAATAAATCCTGAGACAAAAATGCAAAATTCAAATTTATCAGGAATTGAATAATTGTTTCTGGCTGCAAAGCAGAGGCAGCCACAGGCAGATAGCCCTTCACCCTTCCTCCTCCCATCACCACTGGCCTTGCAATTAAGCTTCAGTATGCCTGTGAGTATATTATTGATGTGGAAACAGCTATTTCCATCACGCCGCAGACATTCTATACTTTTGAAGTCTGTGGTTACAGAGTCATTATTCCATACAACACTTTCCCATCACTAGGGTGTGCAGGATGCCATAAAAAGTGGTTTGTGCAAGTTCCAAGCTACAGGAGTTATGTCAATCGTTACCTTAAATACATTATTTTTTTATACGTGGTCACCCTGCCTTCTGAGGATTTGCTCTCATAAAAACAGCTGGATTGTCTGAGAACCAACTCAGTAGAGCTGTGCTGATTTGCAGATCTGGTAGATATTTCCATCTTTTAATCTGCATATTGTTTCCAGGAAGATGATGATGATAGTAATAATAGTAGTAGTAATAGTAATAAAAAATAATAATAATAATTTGCTTCTGTTTGTAGTGAAACACTGCTGGAGTTGAAGGTTTTGTTTTAATGAGAAACACTGAACGAAACAGTGTCCTGCAGTGCAAGAAGTACATGTCAGCTTTGGCATTATGAGCCAAGCTAAAATACAATACTCATAATTTTCTTTGTGATCTCCCAGAAAAACCTTCTTAATTTAATCTCTAATGGGATTATCAGGCTCATTAAATTGTAAATCTTCCTCAGTCCAGCTGTTGTGGGAACCTGAACTTTCATAATGTTATCAATTCCCTGCTCTGCTCTCTCTACCTGAAGTCCCTTTCGAAGCCTTTAACACTTTCAGCTTCAGAAGCCTGTGAGGTACTTCCCTGCTTCCCTGGTGAAAATCCTGCCTTTTGTCAAACTCAGCCCACACTGATCTGCTCCCTTCCACTGCACACCTCGCCCAGTGGCTCTGGTCTCATTTCTGTGGAGGCAGCCAAGCATACTTTGCAGAAGGCCCTGCAAGAACGAACTGAAGAGCAAATCCACCTCTGCTGAGCCAAGAACCAGGCTGCCCACTGCAAATTCCCTGTCCCTGGAGAGGTACAAGAGTTCTCAGCCTCTGCTCCTCTCTGAAGGGCAACACAAGCCCAGGCAGGTATTCCAGCCTTCCCAGCACTATGGAAAAACAGATGGAAATGAGCTCTGGTCCTCATATTTCTGGCAAGTTCCTCCCACAGTCCCTGCTGTTGTGGGGTGTCCCTGCTGTGCCCAGTGGGTCCATACCTCCAGACCCAGCCCAAACTAAGATTCCTGCTGAAGGCTGGGACAAAGTTGTCTCTGCAAAGGACACAGAACCAGGACCAATCCAGTGTACTTGCTTTTCTAAGTTTCCATTTCACAAGGCTCATGGACAGAGGGTTGCTAAATCCTGCAGGGCACTGACAGGTGACGAGATTCCAGAAAAAGGAAACTCCACCTTAGGAAGCCATTACTGTTTGTTGCAGGCAAGGCAGTCAGGAATACAGGTAATGAAGGATTAGTACTGGAGAGACAGGAAAGTAGTAATCTTAAAATACTCTTAGAATTCTTTTTGTGCTGAAGCAAGGCAGAAGCAGCAACCACATATGCCTACTTTCTCACCTGCAAAACCTCTTTGGAGAAATAAACAAAAAGAAGTTGGAATACAGCAAAGTCATATTCTGAAGGAGCTGGGATGTTTTTCCTTGTACACAGTAGCCTAACAAAACAAACCACTGTTGCTTGTATCCAACACCCTCCTTACTGCACTAACACATACAATTCAAGTGTCCTTCTGAACCTAGCTTCTCGTTCCTTTCCTATGTAACTAAAAAACAAAGTGGTCTGTGCCTGTAGCAATATTGAAAAATGCATTTAATGCCTTTGGCTTTTTTGTTATTATTTTCAGTGGCTTAAGTCAACCGGGAGCAAGATTTGTGGTTCTCCTGTTTTAAGATCACAGCATATCGAGTTCTCATAGCAGCAGTCTGCCCTCCCAAAAGGGGTTGCCTTGATATAAAGGAGAAACTAAACATTCCATATCCATAATTAGATAAATAATACTTCAGGCAAGATATGGCACCTTTAAAAGTGCCTTTTCAGGCTTGGATTTTACTCTGCTTGTTACTACAGAAACCATCTAGCAACCAAAATCTATCACAGACTCCACCCAAAACAGAGAAAAACAATATAGACAGAGTAGGTTTTTCCTCCCCCCCTTTTCCCCCCTTTGCCCCCACCCCTTTTTTTCTTTTTTTGAAAGGGTGGGTGAACACTGAGGAGAAGTATCTTACTGTGCAAAGGATAGGAGGATTTTGCACGCAGTTGAAACAGTAAAGCTCTGATTACAGATGGCAGCAATGAAAGCAGGAATGAGTAATGAGCAATGAGAAATGCGTAATGCGGGATGAGGATATAATTTCCACACATCGGCTAAAGAAAGGTTTACACTCTTAAGCAGTAAAAACAAACCATTAAGCCAGACCTGCACTGTCAGGAAGTATAAAACAGTTCTTGAAACTCTGCAGTTACTATACAAAAGCTTTTGTTTCATAAACTTTTGTTTCCTGATCTTCATAAAACATTACCATCAAGCTGCCATATGGCAATTAGCTGCCTCCTGAAATCAATAAAAAACAACCCCAAAAATCAACAACTTAGGAATAACCATAGAATAAAGTAGCTCAATAATTATCCTCTTCTAAGAGTGTAGCAAAGTGGGTCTGATACAAACACAGCGTGGATGAGCTCCTCCTCCACAGCTGAGAGTGCAACAAATGAGGTTCCTCTCTGAGCCTCACGTGTGGGGTGTGAGCCTCACCTGCCTGGCGGGGGGAGAGGGATGTGGCCACCCAAACCCTGGATGGGCAGGGAAGGGATGCCCACCTGGCTGTGGTGAGCCCGGGGAGCCCAGCAGAGCAGCCCCTGCTCGCTGGGAATGGCCAGTGCTCTCGGGAGAGCTTACCTCAACTGAAGATCCTCCTCCTACATGCTGCTGACCTCAGAAGTCCAACTGAATTTTGCGCAAAAATTATCAAGCCTCTCGACAAAGCTGCTACTGAGTCTCAAAAGGACAAGGAGACATGCTGATCACATTTGTGTTTAGAGAGATGCTTATCTGAAATGCACAAAGGGTGACATTATCTATCACAATCTCTGCCTATATAGATTATATAATTGCCTAGAAGCAAAATGTTTAGGAGCTATAGGGTAACAGAGGCAGTTTTGCCTTCAAAATATTTTGCTTTTTCTCCTCTTAAGAGGAAAACAAGCTCTTTTCTCCTTGTAGAGCACTATAATACTAATTAAGTACTAAAGAACTAAAGTAAGTACTAATGTGCTGAGGTAACAGCATACCTTTAATATTTAGCATTATTTAGCAGTCATTACCAGACTTTCAAAAGATGCCAGAAAGCCCAAACCTTTCAGAAAGGCTGTCTGATCAAGTATAGAAGAATTCAGGAACCCAGCTGATCTCTAGAACTTCCTACTACTCATCTGTGAAAGTTTGTTCTGTTTCTTTTACTTTAAGTCCTGAACAAAATCTTTAGTGCAGCACTCTCACATCTCCAACCTAGAGAGTGAGGTTAAGGATTTAAAGGTACATCACAAAACGAGTTCTGCAGAAATTTATTGATGTGCTGAGCTTGACATCTGCATATTTCCTCCTCAAAATCAGTATGGAACTGATGATTCTGTGGCTAACACTAGGCAGTTACAGAAATGCTTACAAGAGTGGGTTTTAATAAATTTGCAATGATACATTGACCTCCCAGTATATTTTACTAAGGATGCAATTCCTTGTCAAGCACCAGGAGGTTTGCCTGTGCAAGGAATGCGGCACCACGCCGTGAGCCAGCTCCTGCTCATGCATAGACAAGTGCTGTAGCCAAGTTTTTGGCAACAAAATAAGCATCAGTGTGTTCTCATGCCTTACAGGAGAAGTGAAGCAGTCACCACTCTGTAAAGAGCCTCCCTCAGTCTCGTTACACATGAAGGAGTTGTGAGACTTCAGCTTTGCAGCAGGAGAGTTGGGGGTCTGGTTAGAAGTGCTGTGGGTTTTTACCAATTTCACAGGGTTAGGATCACACCTTTCATGCTCATCACTAAATTTTCATCACTTGTTGGCTTTATAAAGCTTAGGTTTTACAGTAACATAGCTCTGACCTGACTGCACAAGCACACATCAAACACCAAATCCTTGCTGAGCCTCCACTGCAGCACTGACAACCTTGACAAAGCAACAGCCACAAACTCATCCAGCACCAGGAAAGCTGGCAAGAAGCAAAAGGCAAACCAAACTCCTGCAAACGTGATGCTTCATCCCTAAAAACATCAGCCACCAAAACAGCACCAGTGTTTTGATAAAGCACCTGGAGATTGTATACTCAGCCAACCCACAGGCTGCTATGTAGTATCAGCACGAGCAATGTCAGCTACCTCTCAAAATTAAGCAGAGCCCAAATGCAGAGTGGTGGATTGTTCTCTGACAGCTGTTAAAAATATTGCTGGTACAAAGAAACACATCAGTTTTATCTCACCACAGAACATTACAGCCCAAGAGATTAAGCTCACAAGAAAGAAATGGAAGCAGCCAACAGGTAATTAGTTTTTGTCTCCTATCCTCTATACCCTCTGCTTTTTGTGATGAACAGCAGTAAAGGATTGTTCTACAAGAAGACCTGTAAGACATCATCAAGTTAGCCTTTCTGATCAACCCACCTAGTTAGTACCATTGCTGCAACTCAGATGATTCTGGAAAAAAAAAAAAAAAAAAAAAAAAANAAAAAAAGGAGGAGTTTGGGGAGGGCCAGGGGAAAATAGAGGGGTTCATCAACAAAACAGCAGGAGCCCAAATCAGAGATTCCCACCGCTGACTTAGAGAGGTCCCTACAGGACCCATTGCACACATGGCTGCAGGAAGCGTTGCCTCAGTTCACCAAATCCAGACCTGGACCCACAACAGGGCTCGAGGGGATGACCAAGAAGCCCTTTTGAGCTCCTTTCCTGCTCTCCTGTTTCAGCACAACTTTCACACAACATCTCCAGGCTTTGCCTGCCACACCAGGTGTGGAACATGCTACAGGCACAATCAGTATCAGCTTTAATGCTCTGTTTGCCTACTGCAAATCACACTTCACCCCTCATAGGAAGGGCTTAAAAAACAATAAGATGATGCAAGCACAAGCTGCTGTTGTTTTGACTGCACAAGTGAACCATTTTTTCTCACAGACTGGACTTCTCAGAAAGAAATATCAGAATTCTATGATTTATTATCCGAAATAGATTTAAACATTTGGGAAGGGGAAAAAAAAAAAAAAAAGTTTTCCAACACAAAGCCCTGGAAATGAAGAGAGGCTAATCTGCCAAACAGCAAAATCATCAGCTGAGGTTAGAGAGGAGGCTGCATATGACAACAGCTTGCTGCACGTAGGGCAAAAACTGCAGATTAATTTCACTGTAACACTCCACAGAAGTGAGCTCTCATCTGAGGTGAGGAAGTATGCAAGGCTTTTCCAACTGTTAAAGACAAGGGCCGGTACAAATTAGGTGAGTATTCCTCTTTAGCATAGATAATCACAAAAAAAAGATGACATTTTAGATTTTATTATTTTATATTTGGCCAGGACTTTTAAAGGAAGGACTTTTAAAGGAAACATCAAACATTCACTTTTCTGTAGATCTAGAAAGGATTCAGTCTTCTCCCACCCCCACCTCCCATAGGATTTCTATTGGCCCTTATATTCACACTGCAAATTAGTTGGGAATAGCAGTATTTATACTAGATCAGCAACGTCTGGTTCTTATCCAAATGTTCCACCTAAAGAGGATGCCAGTTCTCATGGATTGGACAGCCCACCCTGCAGCATTCCTGAGAATTGTACAATATAATCTTGAAAGTCAGCAGAGTGGATTATCCACTTTTTTCTGGACTTGAACTTGTGACCTTAACAGTAGCACAGCAGAAAGCAAATGTGCTATGCACTTTGCCATAGTAACCTTCCATGTATTCTTTTCAACTTAAATACACACAATTGAAACAGCTACAATTTTGGAAAATTATGTACAAACCCTATATTTTTTTCTTTTTTGATTACATATAAATACAAATTAGCTATTCTTCTAAAAAGTGGTTATAATAGTAAATAAATACAAAATAAGAATCTGACCATTATACTTCATGTGCTGGGGTTAAACCCATATAAAATGTACAACTAAAATACATTTAAAATCTTTAAAGGAATATTTCTCTGATTAAAATATTTGTTTTCCCAACTTTCTCGTAGACATAAATATATTTTCAAAATAGTTGTGTTTTTTTTCTTTCCATTTCATTACATAAATAAAGTCTTCATTGGGAAATATTAAAGTGTCAGCTATTTTTTTTTTTGCATTTGTCTAATATATTTGCTGTGTTAGCGGCACCCACAACCCTCCACAACCATATCTTGATAGTTCTTTAATACAACTTTTTCATTTTCATCAAGGTAGAGCATGGAAATAGCACTCAGTTCTGTCGGCACACAGCAAGCCTTGGGGATTTTGGAATTCACTGAATTGACCAAAGTCTGAACAATGGCATGGTTTGTTGAGTTTAGATGATCTGCCAGTGGAAAAGGACATTCCCCATGGCAGTAAAAGGCACTATACCCCGGCGGGGCAACAATCCAGTCATTCCACCCCACATCATTGAAGTCCACATATAACGGATGCCTTTTGCAACTGTATTTGTGGCGTTTACGCTGTTTGTGTTTCGCTTGACGCTTTTCTCTCTTATGGAGCGGGTGTCCCTTGCCATCATGCCCAAACGTCACTAACAATGGCCTGAGCTGAGACCAGCTATCTTCATCCTGATGTAAAGACCTGCTAATCCTAACGTGCCTCTTGGAGGCACTGTTCTCTTTGTCCAAGTGAACCACCTCTACCACAAACCCATGATTAGGTTGTCCATGTGCAATCCACCTCAAAACAGCTGGCGTTACATCAAAACTTTCCCATTTACTTGCATTATGATGCACCAACCTGGTGTCCAAAAGTCTTGTGACAGGGTCCTTAGAGGTGGCTGTGGCTGGCTTTATAATTTCATAAATATTAATACGGTGATGGTAGCTGCTGTTGTTCTCAAAGGCTCCGTGCACCTGTTTCCGAAAAATCTGGAGTTCAGCTGAGGTGATAGACTCCTCATTAGGGATGGAAGTTAAATTAAAGAAGAAACGTCGTGTTGTTTTCCCACTCGTTTCTGGCAGTTCTTCCAAAACTTCTAATTTGATTAAACAGGGAAAATAAAAAAAAGAAGAAAAAAAAGAAAAAAAATCAGAAACTGAGACAAAAAAAAAAAATCAAACCCCTTAAAACTGTCTGCTGATGGCAGCTTTCAGATGACAGCTACCACATGTGACACACAAGACCTGAAAGACTTTCAGGCAGAAAATACTGCCTCCCTTGTTAGTTTGTTTATGCAAGCATGTATAGCATGAAGTTAAAAATGCTTCATTCATTGTTACACATTTGGATTGGATCCTGGTGGCCTCTGCCTTCCAGGTAGTTGTTATTGGAAGCAAGAAATATACAGCATTAATTTGGACTTCAAGGACAGGAATGGAAAACTCAAGCACTATAGCTCCTGGGAAATCATTAAAACTGGTGGAGGACTTCGGGTAACTGTTGCATTTCTGATTTTCTCTGAGAATACCACTCTAACATCAATATCTTAAACTCCATTCTGAAAAACATTACAATTTAGGTGACCTACAAATCTTAATTTGTGTGGTTAATCAGAGACAGTGAACTCAGCATCCACAGCGGTGCTTCATGAAGCACACGCCAGTGTTTACCCAAAAGGGCCATAAAGAACAGCAGGAAGATTCAACTGCTGAAATAGGGGTGGATGGAAAAGAGACAATGAAACACCTCCAAACAAGTTTATAAAACCACCAAAACCAAACATTCAAAGAGTCACTAAACTCCTGCCCATTCCTACCTTTGAGTAACAACTGAATGGAGCTTCAGAAGGAGGACAGTAAACCTAGGGTTGCTAAATCCATTGCTGCTACAGACATTAAGAACTTTAAAGTATTTCCCAATATTTCTCACGGTTTTAAACTTAGGTGCTAAACATACTGAAAGAAAAAGAAATCACTTCCTAAGGGGGAGCCATGACTGTTGTTAGCAACTCTTAGTCGTGTAACCATTCCCCTTTGAATCCAGTACAACTTTTTGCATAAGGTAAGGCTCAGCCTTATGGCATTTCAGAACCAGACCAGCATTTGCTAATATGAAAATATTTTTGAATGGTCACGAGACAAACTTCTGCTCTCAAGAAATCACTAATGCAGTGAGAGCTCGGTGAAAAAAATGGGAGTCACACTGATTTCCTCCCAAATTTTTTAAAAATTATAATGCTGATGTTCTAACAAAATCAGCTTTTGCTGTAATCGCATGACCACTTCAAACCGCAGATTTTTAAATTTGCCTAAATCTTATCAACTTTGCCCTTTTAACTCCTCTCTCACTCATCCCCTTGCTCACAATCCTTGGGTTAAACATGAATGACCCACGTGCTGGCTTTTCGCCATTAACTGCCAGGTTTTTATTTCCCATGCAGGGAAACATGGATGAAGAGAGGTTAGATTTCACCATTCATCTTCCTCACCATAAGGCTTTCCACTAAACAGCACATCCACTTCTCAAAGGCCGCCTCATTTTAGAAACTTAAAAACTAATTAATATCTTTTCTTGACACAGTTTCACTGTAAAAGCCGACGGAAATTGCGTTCCCATTACTTTTGCAGCGGGGCCACTGCACGGCAGCACCAGAGAGCCGCAGCCAGGAGCAATTACAACCTGGGGAAACGCTTCCCAAAAAACCACGTGAGCGACACGCGCCCCAGCGGCTCCCCGGGCCCGGTTAACGCCGCAGCCGCTGCTTTGGCTACGGGAGCCGGGAAACGCCCCCGGCCGCTGAGCGAGGGTCTGTCCCGGAGAATCGCTGCCTCGGGGGCTGCTGGCGGGGGGGCGCCGCAGAGGCCTCGCAGGTGAGAGCCAAGCGCGGCCACGGGGCTTTGGGCAGCCTGGGCGCTGCGAGCCCGGCCGGGTCTGGCGCAGCGCTCCTCGACGGCAGCCCCCGAGGATGTGGCGATTGATAGTTCCATTGATCTCGCACGGGGATTAGACAAGGATTAGAGATCTCCGCGGCGGCCCGGCTCAGCCGCGCATTAGGGAGCCTTCCCGGCTTTCTAGCCTCGCAGGAGAGCAGAGAGCTGCGGGAACGCTTAACACGGAGTCGCGCTGGTTTAGCGGGAAAAGTCAATAACCCGGGAGCGCCCCGGCGGACGGAGGGTGGGGAGAAGGGATTCGGCAGAGCAAGAGCTCCGCAGCAGAGCCCGTCAGGCAGCGCACCCGGCCGGGAGACGCGCTGCGCGAACCCCGCGGTACCGGCGGGAGGAATCCGCCCCCCGCTCCTCCTCCGGCCCTGCCCTCCCCTCCCCTCGGCTCCCGCAGCCCGCGGAGCCCC
>VXBQ01001986.1:324-12929 GCA_013400175.1 Phainopepla nitens | reverse complement strand
ATAAATATTATAATAATAAATATAGTAATAAATTCTTATTCTAATTGAAATCACGGCTTACAATTAGTCACTTCATGTAAAAAAAGACACTATCACACTGAAGCCTTATTAAGCTTATTTAAATTCACTGATTCTGTAACTAGACATGTCACAGCCACACTGCCTAAGTGGGTTTATGCAGCAGCAATCTCAACAGCTTGTTCCTGCTATGGCACTGTCACATTTCTTTATATGGCCACACTAGGAATCAAATAACACAAGAGACACAGCTGAAAAAATGAAAAAGCACTCAGGGAAAGGTTATTTTTGAGATACATCAATTCCCTGAACCATTTCACTGTATGGTTGCATAAACAGCAAGGGACAACAAACTACCACTGCAAAACCAAAAGAAACAAACCACAGAGACAAAACGTGGCTTCTAACCAAAGTGGTTCTACAATTCAATGAATTACGATTTATAGTAAAAGATCTCACTTCAAGATCTGCCTGAAAAGTAGTATATAAACAGCAGCTTTATTATTATAACTAAATACTTTTTAAAGAAAGAAACCAAGTTATCTATCAATACAAGCATTTCTTGGGAGAGTAATAAACAATCACCACTAACCTGATTCACTGGCTCATTAAAGTTGGTGATAAGTCCAGCACGCAATGTAGTTTTTTCTTCTTCAGAAAGAGCACTGCCAGGAAATATTTATTAAATTATTAATTATTTTCAATTTAAAAACTACTAGCAATTAATATGTAACTATCAAAACTAACAAAAGAACATCCTTTGTTCTTCCATGATCTCAAGTATCTTTAAAAAGTGCGGGAACAGTGAAAAAAATACTTATAAGGCATTTTAGTCTCACATTTTGAGATCTGAAGTGACCTTTTTAAAGAAAAATGGCAGAAGAGAGTTGATACACAGATATATAGTGAAAAAAATGCAAAACTGTACAAAATACAAACAGATTGCTCATAGACAATTGTTATACAGTTATTACCACCAGAATTGAGGATTTGAACATTAATTTGCCCATGTATGCTAATGGACAATGGCCAAAAAACTCCCAGAATAAGGCAATCACCATATCAGATGACAGCTCTTTTTGTAAAAGCACTAAATCTTTTCTATTATAAATCCTTTTCGACAAGCAATATATTTACACTTAAAAGTAAAGATCCTTTGAAAATTATACCTTTTTGTGAAAAGTATGTTGATACATTCTCATAAAATGTAGGGGAAAGCAGTGGGCAGAGCAAATTCTAAGCCATAAAGGTTAATTTTCATTCATGTGTAGCATTGTGGCATCTTAATATTTCATTTTAAGTGACCCCTATCCGTTTCAGACTACAAGTTACAGTATGATATCACTCCTGTCTTACTTTAGACTTTATATGATTCATGCAATTTTCTTATAATTTCCAGGCAGGACATACAACACACTGCTTTAAAAAAAGTTTTGTTGGTATTTATAGATTGTACTATCGAGAAAAAAGAAAACCAAAACCAAACCAAAGAAAAAAACCTAACACATTTTTATTTACTGACAGCACCTAGAAAGCTGTTTCTTTTTCACAAAAAGCCTGTAAGTTATCACCCAAGGCTGTTCAGATGAATGTTCCACCTAACTTTGCAATGACTTAGAAGCATGCATGCAAACATCACATCTCAGTGAAGACCAGTGGCTGGAAATTAGGAAGATTAAATACACCAACACAACCACTTCCTTCTGTCTGACCTCAGGCACAGATATTAACCAGCCAGTTTTATATACTGAGGTTTAAAATAATGTCTAAAGTTCTCTAAAGCATATGTTTTACACTAATCCAAATCCAGTATTTAGACAAATACTAAATATTAATCTCAAAATAATAAAAAATAGAGGCAAGAACTGCCATAAGAATAAACATTTGCAAAAATATTCTAGTTTTCACTTTCCCTTCACCCCTGCACAAAACATAAGTACTCACCATTTCCTAGATCAAAGACTTATCATTCAAAGTATAGTACAAAAGGCGGCAATTCATTCTTTAACTGGTGACTCAGAACCGTACACTCCTAGTTTCCAAGGTAATTATAGCATTCAGAAGCCACAATTTTAATTTTTATTTTCTAAATCAAGACGTAGGCTTTAAGATTTTTTCCACATAGAATTAAATTACGCCTAATACCATTTTCATTAAAATTAACAAAGATTTCTGCAACAGTAAAAGCTTTTCTCCATATAACTATTTTATTTATTAATCTAAAGCCATGAGATGACAGTCCAGAAAAATAAATTTTTTTCTTTTATAATATGAAAATGCAGTATATAATTTCCACACATACAGGCATCCTCTAAGTGGCTTCTAAAACTTAAAAGCTCTTACTAATAAAATTTAAAAATCTATTCTCAATTAAATGGAGATTGTATAATACTTCACTTTCAGAGACAACAGAAGCCACCTAAAACCTGGTTTGTAAAGAAAAAAATACCATTTTACTGTACTACTTCATTTACTTTGTGGGCTCACAAGACCCCTGGCCTTAAATACTTCTTCATAATTATATTAAACTTATATGCACAATCTACGAGCAGCAAGAATTCAGTTCATTACTTACTGTAAATAAAAATGAAGTAATTAAGCTCTTGCCATTGCAGAGAAAACAAAGGGAAGAAACAGATTCATGAGGATGAATGCCTCAAATGCACAAGCTTGTGATAAGCAAAACCCCAAAACAGCAATGCAAAAAAGATCTAAGAAATCAATGCCGACGCAGGTGTCACAGAGCACTGCGTGACAGAGTCCCTAAGGGTTTGCCGGACCGACCGAAGGTGGAGGAATTCAGCGATTAAACAACACGAGAGTAACATCTGCTGGGGATAGTGACACCCTGAGCCCCTGAAAGAGACACAGCGCCACTGCCTTCAGCCTCCCCTAGTGCCTTGCAAGAAAGCCAATTATACAATACCATCTATAAAAGTCATAGCCAGGTGAGAAGTTAGGAATAATGTGCCTCACTCCGCCAGCTATTTCCTGTCAGCATGTGTGCCCAAAAATTAGAACAACTTAAGTACTATCTACTGTGCTGTAGTTTTTCAGAGTTTGCAAGCTCAACATTACTTTTATCTTTCTCTGTATCTGTGGTATGGAGAAATATATATCCAAACACTTAAAAAATCATTTTGGAGCTTTTTTTAAAAAAAATTATTGTTTTGGATTTGGATTTCTGGCTTATAAGGAGCCACCACACAAGTAAAAACATACATTTGAAAAGCATTGTTTAAGTTGCTAACATGCTACTCGAATAAGAGAACAAAGTCCACAAGTAACAGGACACAAATGTAACTGTCTGTAAATCAAAAACACGTTCAACTCTTGAATTCAAGACAAACCATTACTGAAGAAAATCAAAACACATACAAAATCATCCTGTGAGACCAGCTTTTGAGGAGGCTGACAACGAATTTCAAAAGTAGAGGCCAAATTGTGCCTGAAAAGAGGCTATGACAACTCTAGTCTCTTCACCACAGCTATTTGAAAAGCTAACTGAAACAACAGGGCGGGGGAAGTTCATATGCTAATCTTCAAAAATCACTCTCACTGGAAAATGCAGTTTTAAATCTGATCTGTACGTTAAAATATACTTTGATGTACTACTATGGATGGAGAGAGGAGAGCTGCTGAAGTGAGACACAAGACAAAAGACAAGAATTTTGCAAAGACAACAAAAATGCTGCCTCTACAATGAAGCTTTCAAAAAATCATGACATTCAAAGTATGATTGGTTCCCAAAATAATCAACTGAGACTTTAGTTTAAAACAGGATTTTTCAAATTGACCTCAACATATTCTACAAGAAATGTCATCTAGGTGAGTGCTGACAAAACGTCACATCTAACAAATTTAGAAAGAAAACCGGTCGGATACAGACTAAAAATTTAGTATGCATTACTCCATTGAATCCTTAACAGTAGCAAGCAATTTTTAAAATTTATTTTATACATTAATTGCAATAAATTAGTGGCAGAAAAATTAGAAATGGGGAAAAAGGGTTGCACTGCAAATTTAATATAGCTTTAACCCACGGAATCTTTAATAGCCAATAAAAATTTATTTTTTAAATTACATTTAATTTAAAACTACATTAAAACACATTTAATTTTTACCTCAAAGGGAAAAATTCTAGACTTTAGTTCTGCAAGAAATAAACTGTACTTTTTACCAGAAATGCTACTAGTGTCTAAAAATATTAACAAATTGAAACAATGTTTAACTTCTTCCAACAGTTCATGCGAAGTACCAGTATTGTAAGCAGAATCCTGTTAAGCAGAAATGTCAAAGATACATGCCATCTTTCATGAAAAAGATGGTATTTCCCTTTCATATAAAAAGGAATCCAAATGCTTGCAGATATTTTGCAATTATATACTAATTCAAACATACAAATACTCTAGTGCTCTGTACAATAATGAAGCAGCACTACACTATTTAAAATGTGCTGTGGATACAGAATTTTATATTTTTTCCCCTCTTTTGGCAGATCTTTGGAAAAGCTTATAATGCAAGGCAAAATACATTGAACAACGAAGTCATACCTTGTATCATAACACTAACTTAGATTTGTGATCCAGAAAAACTGTACCTAGAATTCCATCTAATACCCTGCATCTGACAGTGACAGTCCCGCCTATTACTAGCATGTAAGAGAAACTGAATACTTGCAAGCTTTTATGAATTCTGGAATTGAAACTCTTTGTGAAATCACACCTGTTTTTAAAGGAAAAATAAGCACTTCACACAAAAGACTGGGAAATATATAATTCTATGGGTTACATATCACAATGGTACTTTTTGTAATTTTTAAGTAAATTAATGGTGCTCATGAAAAGTGCTTATGTTTCTCACCTTCTTTGGAGAACTCTTTGTCATGCATTATCAAAACTCAGAACAACAAAAAATGAAGATCAGAACTTTTTAGTATGATAACTACTGCCTCGTTTTCCCATGTACACATTCAGAACGAATTAAACAAAACGTAATGTCTGGATTAAACAAAACGTAATGTCTCTCTCACGTTCCAAGAGACTGACTACCTTTCACTTCTGTCACTATCAGTAAATCCAGATGTTAATGTTGTAACATGTACTGCATCACTTCAAAACCTTTCATCTATGAAACAGCCTTCTAATCCGGTTCTCAAACACAAATCATGAAGAGAGTCGTAAGAAGCAATATAAAGACAAAATGTTTTTTCAGCAAGTGCTGAAGTTTGAAGCACGTTGTCAGATTCACCATATATTCTGAAGTAACTTCTATGAACTAAGGATCTGCTGTTTTTCCAGCCTGGCAAACAGTAACAAAGTCAACTTTTAGACAGTTAAGTGGAAGAAATCAGAACTTACTGTGGTGCGACCCGTCTCCAGTAGCGATCAATTCCGTTTTTAAAGTACAGCACAGCTAACCATCTTACGTTCACATCCAGGCTATGATTTGTAAAGATATTCTGTTTAAAAAAAAAAAACAAAAAAACAAACTGCTAAAAACTGCTCAAGACACCACAAGCAAGACAGAAATTATATTAATGCATGCCCTGATATATGTAGAAATACACGCAACTGTGTGATATGGCTGCATATAAACTAAAAGCCTTAATGATCATTTGACAGAAAAGTGAAACCACTGTGCTCAACATAAATTTGTAGAGATTAATAAAATGTTTAGCCCAAATTTTGATTTAATAAAAAAGCAACATATAAGGCAAATGTACTGCTAATTTTGTCTGGCAGAGAAGGAAATATAAGGGTAGTAATTACTAAAATCAGACAATTTTTACATTCTTTAATGACATAGCTCTCAGAAGTTCGTGCCACTGCAGAACACAGGATAATTCCATAATCTAGTCAGAATCCAGTTATTTATTCATTATGTTGTCATATATGCCAAGAATCATACTGTCTACCAATATTGTTTGTAAAACATTGACCTGGTAGGTCTGCAATTCTCAATTTTAACTATGCTTATTCTAGGAAATTAGTTTCTACCAATAAAAAGCTATATGTCTATAGATACATGCATACATATCTATCTATCTATATATGCTTTTATATATCTGTAGGTACATACAAACACAGAGGAGCTATGGCAATGTCGTAAAATTAACCAACCAAGAGAAACTAAAACAAAAGTAGGCTATTGAATCTCAACTCAGGTACTGTTGTGGTGCGTGNTGGCCCTGAAGTTATAACCTAATCCCCTCATTCCTCCCTCAGAGATTCCCGATTGGTTACTTGTTTGCATCCTCCCACCGGTTTTTAACCTCGGGTACAACAGTGCTTGGGGCTCCTCTGCTGTGAACCCCTTAACTTCAATAAACCCACACTGCTGAAACCTCGTGGCAGAAGGCCTCTTCCTTCTCCTTTGCCCGATCCCTGACACTGGGAAGAGACACTACACTGTTGAGCAAGCAGCTCATAAGGTTCTTCCTTCAGTAGTCCCCATACTGAGACAGTTCCCCGCACCTGGCATGGCACCAGTGTGCTTCTCCGAGCTAGCCTGGGCTCCGGACACTACGTCAGGGTACTACTCTGAACAGCAGATCTCCTCCTGTTTTCTACTGCATCAGATGGATCCTTCTCAAGAGGTGAGACATCATTACTCCCTCCTTTAGAGAACAAGCATGAGCTCAGTATTCTTACTCTACAGTGCACTGTGCACCAGTTGTATTCATTGCTTTTAGAAGTCCAGTATGAAGGGACCTGAAAAATGCAGGGATTTTGGTCAAAAGCACCTGCTAATTTTGGGCACCATGCCTAGAGACGTATAAACAAACCTTTCAAATAACTCAGCAATGTAGAAACCTAGGACTTCATTTTCACTATGAATTCAAAACCTAACTTTCTCTCAAAATCTATTTTTCTTAATAGTAACATCTTTCTAGAGGTAATGGCCAACCCCCAAAAAAAAAACCCTAACACACTCCAACCACTAGAAAGTAAACAGACTTAGATGCCAAGAGTGATTTATCAACTTCAAAACTAGCAAACTGTAGAAAAATATCAGAAAGGTGGTAACCCACCAATAAATACCACACAACATGAAAATGATCTGTATGTAATATGCCCTCCTTCCCAAAAGCTCATTCAGGAAGACAGACTGAATCTCTAAAAGACTTGACCTTTCCCAAATGAAATTTAAGCATATTAAAGTACAAACAGGTAACTTCAAACACCACTTTCGCATCATAAAAAAACACTTCAAAATAAATGAAACATAGAAAACCCGAACTGCTCATACTGAAACTTCTAGTGTCTTACAAACAACTATTCCTCTCCTTGCTAAAATATTTAGCAGAAGCAAAGCTTCCAAGATAAAATACACCTTGAAACTAGACCAGGCCTAGATAAAAAATGAAAAAAAAAAAAAAAAAAAGACCGAAGAATCTGCACAAAAACAAGTAGAACTTCTCTTTATACTCTCTTCATATGAACTTCCTAAAACATGAAGTATTTAAAATAACACAGTAATGCTGTCATAGAAATAACAGGAATGAAGCCAACACACAAACTGATATAACTTGTATAGAACTTCTTTTCAAAATCATGTAATTTATCTCTGATTCAAGAGAGAAACACAGAAAAGTAATAATAGCAACTCCACTAGGTACTAAAAATGGTAGGATCAAAGATACATGTCTCATGCTTGTTTATGATTTTATCTGATCTGCTCTTTCTCTCATGATTGTCCCAGAAGCAAGTGCTATTGCACAGTAAGTAATTAATATTACTTGTCACATCCTACAGATATCAGCTGTCTTACTCACTCTCCATTTACATTTACCTGTTTCCCTGCACCCTCTTCTGCTCCACCAAGAAGGTGCCAACTATTTTCTCTCCCAGACAGCCCACCTGTCATGATCATGTTAAGCAAAGAAGTAGACACTTCACTTGTTTAGTCTGGAAGACTATGTTGATATTTAACACTTAAAGTGAGCCTGATGTGGCCCCAGCATATCCACCTAGTCACATAAAAGGAATTATCAGCATTCAGTCCTCTTTGATAAGCATCTAAACCCCTGAATTTTTAGCCCTTATGTTTAAAATTTACTCATGTCTCTTCCAGTTACACCTGTGAGTGCTTAACTTGTCTACACCCTGAGGTATAAGGTCTCAAAGCAAACATCCAGAGCAAAAAAAAAACGCCACTAGTGGCAATTTCTGCTGTTTTCTATCAAGATCGTTTACCACCACAGCTACACTATGGCAAAGGCAGTGCATAAAAGGAAATTTGACAGATCAAATTATCTTCTTCTACTCCTTCCCCTAAATCCTCAGGCTCACCTTCAACTTTCCAAGTCACTGAGAAGGTCTACAGAGAACAGAACACGTCACCCTACAAATTGGAGTCATTCAATCTATGCATTGAGAACAGATGTTTGTAGAAAAAGCATTTTACTTGTGTTTTTAAGACTATTAGAAACATATGCATAGATATTGGAGAATAACAACAGTGTTAACTTTCAATTGTCTTTGCTGAAACAGTTTCATCTCCTTTATGACTGTGCTGTCATCACTTTCACCACATTAATGCATCCATTCCACCAATGGTCATAGTATTTTTAGAATATTCACCTTCTCCATTCCAGCATCTTACAGCAAGGTAAGCTAATCTCCCTGGGAGTCTCCCTCCACTAACAAAAAGGAAAGAAATCCCAGAGAGGTATAACACAATGCAATGGAAAGCATAAGGGAATCTCTATTAAAATGTTCTCAAAGCATCACCTTCACAAAAAAGGTTATTGTTGCCTTGGAATATAAAAGAGTCCCTGCCTCTTGAGGTACTAAAGGCAATTCCTTTGATAAAGGCCCTCTTGGCCTCCTACCATCTACAATTCACAGGAAGCCAACAAAAGATTTAGCACTATTGCCCACTCATACTGCTAGAGGCTGGATTTCCACCTTCTGAATGCCTCAGAAAAGAGCTTACTTTGAGACACGGTAATGACAACGCACATCACTGTCATACCTACCATATCCTTCAACAAAAGGATTCTAATGGCTGGATCATGACAACTAAGGGCTTCTCTCAGCCAGAGGTCAACCACGTTCAACCACGTTCTAGAGATCAGTACTCAAAATTATTCAGAGTTTACTTAGTACACTTTTCCACTGTATCTTACCAACAAGACTGAATAAAAACCTGGCTGTGTCTCCCACTGCTTCAGTTGTTCCTCAGCTGGCTTCAACACTGCAGTATCTTGGCTAGTAGCTTGTGTCAAGACTTGCAAAACAACAGTGCTAGCACTGTTGAGATCCATGAGAATCTGAAAAGAATTTAAAAAGGAGAAAAAACACTTAAGGAGAAAAAGATAGCAAATATAGACAGGTATTATCCATTCACATTATCCAAACACCCCAAGCTAATTTTTCATTAGACTATACAGCATAAAGACAGCGCAACACCCACTCACAGGCAGCTAAGGTACAAGGATAGAAATATTTGCTTTAAGAAATCTCACAGCAGAGGAGCAAGCATTAAATCTACCATTACAAGCACATCTGCTAGACACGAGGAACTGCAGGAAATATTTTGATTGTAAAACAGTTACTTCTCTTGTGAAGCACAGCACCTAAAAGCAGAACTGCAACTAGAGATGATGACTCAGCTGTAAATTGAATAAACCATGGGGTTGTCTGAAAGAGGCAAAGATGCAGTTTATGAACATTTTTGCATTTTATTTTTCCTTCAAGAGAGAAAATGACACATTTATACAGTTAAATTCTGTAATTCAAATTCATCAAAACAATTCATATTAATTAAAAAAGAAAGCATTAAGTCTCCCAATCAGTCCTATATGAAACAGAATTTTCCTCAATATATTTGGTTTCCTTCTTTCTTAGTATGAAAATGCTAACCAGCGGAACTATGAATGCCTATTGCCAAATTTCCAATGTATATACATCCTTATGCACCCCTGTACTCTATGAAGGCAAAACAAAACCTGCTCTCCAGATTACAGAGATTACATTCATAATGACTACAGAAACAATGTTACAAGAAGAAAAAGACACACATATGAAAGACTGTTTAAAGCCTATGCTAATTTTTAATAACATATACACAGTTAAATATTCATATACTTAGGTTTTCTAAATAAACAAAGGACATCTTCTCTTCAGAGAGAAAAAGGCTCAGGTGGGGCATCAGGAGGAATTTCTTCACAGAAAGGATTGTTAAGCACTGGAATGGTCTGCCCAGGGAAGTCGTGGAGTTGTCATCCCTGGAGGTGGTCAAGAAATGACAGGATGTGGAACTTAGTGCTGTGGTATAGCTGACAAGGCAGTGATTGGTCAAAGGCTGTACTCCATCTTGGGGGTCTTTTCCAACCATAATGACTGCGTGATTTGCTTTTGTTTAATGGGGAAAAAAAGGGTTATTTTTTCCACCTTCAGGAAAAAAAAAAGTTTATAAAATTGTTACAGTGATGGTAAGAAAGTGGGAGAAATTAAATTTATTCTAACATATGTTTAAAATTTTGTTTTGGAAAAATCACCTTAAGAACAAAACTAGCCACAATACTGAAGACCTTTTATACCAGTAATAGCATTGCACAATTGAAAAAAAAAAACTTACATCCCCCAAAAAAAAGTTCTTCATCTCCCAAATCTCCAATCATCCTCAACAAAAGCTGACTAAAATTTGAAGGTCCTAAGGTTAAAGTGTACTTTCAAACCCATGAAACACAAATTCACATCTCTCTTCACAGCAATAATTGAACAGGTGAGTCCATCTCTGCTTTATACTTCCCATGTGAAGAATCTTCCAATCTTTCTGCTTTAACCAGTTGTGCACAAGTTGTGCAGGAGTGTCTTCAGTGAAAAGCTACAAGAAGTGCTTACAAAGAGGACTTGTTGCTTCTTATCAACAGATTATACACCTAATGAACAACTATAAAGGTACACTGTGCAACTCAGAAGGTTCAAGTAGAAAATTTGGACTGTCTTTTAAAGTACTTTTGTTTCAAGAACAGGAAAAACAAGGTTTCCACATTGAAAAGCCACAGGAACTCCTGGCACTCAACAACAAATGCTGGCATTCAGTCATATAGATATGATGCATTAGATTAGCAAGGTTACTATCACCTTCAGAAAAAGTTAGTAGTTACACTGATGTCTCCCTAGCCTTCTACAAACTTTTCCGTGAGTTTCTTTTCTAGCATTGCAGTATCTGTATCAATCATGCCTCATGTTAGTAGTCCTACTGAGGAGTGCACCCAAAAGAACTAAAACTATCCTGGTTATTGAAGGTGCTACTTAAACTCACTAATAACTACAGCAATCACCAAAACCAACACAATTACTAATGTTAAACATTAATAAGGTTTTTCAAAACCTACATATTAATTTTTCTTTATGTAATTGAACCAAGCTATCTATAGTTTGCCCAATTTAATCCACAGTAGAGAAGACAAATAAAAATGTCTGAGTAGGAAAGAGACAGAGGTGGTTTTTTCCCCATACTGGTAGTGACAGAAAAAACAGGAGTAAAATTTCCAACATTTCATTTTTACAAAAATTTAACATTGAAAGTAAAACCTTGGTCTGAAAAAAGCATGCAGAAGACAAGAAGGATACAAGAACTAAGAACAGTGAGGACCACAGTAATAATGGAGAGCAACAAGCAAGGTTGACAATAATGTTAAGGAAGCTAATCAGATTATATTAAAAATTCTGAGGAAAAGAATGGCTTTTCACATTAAACAGAAACCAGCAAAGTTCCAAAAATTACCAAAAATTCCCAACAGAAAAAAACAGAAAGTAAAGAAATGAGTGAGACAATTCCAAGGATTAACTCAAAATGACCCTGTCACAGGATTCAGTACTGATGCCATAGGAAAAGCCAAATGAATACAGAGACAATGTAAGAATACTTTAAACATTTAACAGTAAATTTCTAGAATGACCAATGCTACAAGGTAGTTCTCATTCTTTTGACTTCTTCCCAGTTTACCTAATTTAATGGATTTTCAAAAGGACCTGACAGACCACTTAAAAACAAACTGGTGCCAAACAGCTGAGATGGAAATGCAAGTTTCAGGCAGCCCTCATGTTCTGGAACAGTTATAAACCCTTTCATTTTAACTACAGTTAAATCCCACTTCTTATGATACTGTTTGAAAAAGTTATATGTACAGCATGGGTAACAAAAACCTTTTTTTTTATCATTTATACATATAATAAATGATAAAAAAAAATAATAAATGCCCTTGATGAGAACAGTACAATGAAAGAAAAACAGAGAGCAGTGACAAATTTGGTGTTGCCATGAAGTTTCAAGAAATCAAAATTCATAAACATGCTATATGCAAAAATTCAGGTAGATCTAATATACTATGAATGTAGTTTGAATTCAGTAGCGTTTTGTTGACGGGCTCTGTGGGCTAATTTAAAAGCCATGTCAAATATGTTAGAGACATAACCTCATGTATGAGACATGGGAAGCAAGGCACAAGGAAGTGTAAGTGGGAAGCAGCATCACTATAGCACTCAGGGCCTTGTTCTCGTATTTTACATACACTGCTGTCTTCTGTGGTAAAAAAATGGAGAAATAACTCACCACTGCTGCACTGAGAC
>VXBQ01001978.1:644-31369 GCA_013400175.1 Phainopepla nitens | reverse complement strand
AAATGGCGGGAGGCGCTGGGGCGGCGCGCACGGCGCGCACCCCCTCAGCCTGGCCCCTCGCCGCCCTCACGGCGCCGAGCGTTCTCCACCGACCCGGCCCGGCCCGGCCCGGGACATGCCCTCGGGAAGGAGTCTGAGGGGAGCGAAGCGGTGTGGAGACGGTGTGGTAATGATCGCAATGGTTGGTAAAAATGGCTCTGCACGCCCAGGGCTCTTGCGGAGCCTTCTGCCTCTGTGGTGTTCTTCCAGAAGGGAAACCCCAGGGGGGTGGTGGAGTCTCCTTCTCTCGAGACATTCCAGGCTCACCTGGTTGCTTCCGGTGTCACCTGTTCGAGGTGACCCTGCCATGGCAGGGGGGTTTGGCTGGATGATCTCCAGAGGTCTCACAAACCTAACCTAAAAGTCTGTTTATCTGCAAAATACGTGTGAAAAGTGTTGATGACAAGTATGAATTCCAGTGGTGTGTCTCTACATATACTCTATGCAGAGATTTGAAGGTGACTGAAAAGAAGGGGTGAGATGATGGGTCTGGACAGGAAACCATCAGCAGTGAAACTTCAAATGTACGTTTCCCCACTGTTGAAGTGTACAGACCAGGTACAGTTTCCCTATAGACATTGACAAAACAAACCAGGGAATTTGCCAGCACTGATTCACAGTGCCCAGGTTGATTTCACACGTTGGGAGTCCCCTCCATGCAAATAAAAATTAGTACTTGTGTGGTGTTTGTTCTCCTTAGGAAATGAAAACGTACAGTAAGACCAAAGCTGGTAAGAGACTTTCTATCAATCTCTCATAGGAATGAACAAAGCTGGATCTTTGGCACTGACAGTGCCACTGACAGTGATAATTTACCAAAACAACCTTTCCCACCGAACACGTAGGTTTTGGATGGATATCACTCGCAGCCATCGGTTCAGTAAAAACTTTGGAGAGGTCCGAAGTGCAAATCCTCGGGATGATGTTTGGGTAACCAGTTAGTTTCACCTTAATCATGTTGCCACTTTCTTAGTCGGTAAGAAAGGGACAATGTTTCTATACTGAAGGGACAGCCTGTCACACATGGAAAGCGCTGATAAGATGTTTGCATGAGCAGTGCCCTTTCTGAGGTCGCTGCTGTCCTTTCAGTAACAGCAGATCAGTTTTTCAACAGCATACAAAGATTAATTTGCAGTTTTCCTTGGGAGAGAAAGGTATTTTCAGTGCAGATGAAAGGAGCAGAGTTCTGTGAGAGAGATGACATAAGCAGCAGCGCTGTGTTAATGAGGGCATTCCTACAGTGAGATATGCCTATGCCTAAATATCTTCGATATTTAGTGATCTCTTTGAGAAAAAATGCAGCTGGGTTGAGAGCACACACATTTGGTGCCACTGACCACTATGATTTTGCTGGTCCTCAGTAAAAATAATGTATTTGCTAAAAGCCACTGTGACTTTGAGAGTTCAGCTGGCGTTTAGTTTACCTGGTGAGTTTTTATTTGGCTTGTGGGTCCCCATCCCCACCCACGTGTTCTTGTTCTTTTTGAAGAGAGAGGCTGAATTATTACTGGAGTTATTTTTAGGCCGGAGAAAATGAGCCCTCTTGTTAGGCTGGGATTAATGCTGCTAATCTCTGTCTTGGCATCCTGGAGAGCACAGGTCTGCTCCTGGGCATAGCTGGCAAGTAGGTGTGTCAGCAGTGCACTCTGAGCTGCCCTTGTGAGCGGGCCGTGGCTGCAGGCTGGCTGGGCTCCTGTCAGGGATCTGCAGGAGCCCCGCCACCNNGGGCTGGGCTCTTGCGAGAAATCTGCAGGACCCACGCCACCGCTCCCTTACGGGGTTCCACAGCACCTTTCGCCTCGGGCTTAGCACCAAATGGGTTTTTCCTGTGACATGCCAGCATGTCTTCGTGTCCCTTTTATGGAAGTATAGGTCAAGGAAGTTCAATAAGAGAGAGGATTTTGACAACTCACTTGAAAACACAGGCCTGACCCTCCAAGCAGGTAATGAGTGATAATTTTAAATATGTGAATAGGCCCCTTCTCTTTTACTTAAATCCTCACCTGAGCCGAACAACATTGTGACATTTCTAGAAGCTATATTAATTTCCAGAAAGGAGGAGTTGTGAGTTGTCTTTCACTGAAGGTATGAAACCCAAAGTAAACTTGGTCTCCTGCATCTGCAAAGTGTGCAGCAAACCCCACCTATTAATTGCGACACGTGTTTGGCAGCGTGACAAACAGATCAGAAAGGTGTTTGCACAACTTAAAAAACAAAGCAAATTTTAATACCTTGAAAGTACTCACAAGCAGTTATTTTCTGGTTGATGTAAAACAGTTGATGATCTGAAGAAAAATCCGGTGATAAAGAACAGAAAATCAGAAATACAAATCCTGAAGTTAGGAGACATCAGCTACAAAGGTGGAGAAAATGGGGAATCGTAATGCAGAGGCTGCACCGAGGCCAGAACATCAGTGATCATTCTGGGGGGGATGATGGCCTATGTAATTTCTTTTTCCTTAAGGCTTCAACTGGATGAATTGTGAAATCATAGGAGATACTCAGCTTTCATTTAAAAAAAAACAAAAAAACATTGACAATAAATATTGACAGTGGAGCCAATACTGAACTGAACTTTCACTTCATGAGAACAAAGTCCCAGTCACCTGCTGTGTATGTCTCCACCACAATATTGTAACATTTTGCTTCTTCCTTCCTTTTATTGCTTGGGGATCTAAAATGTGGATACATTCCTCCTTTTTAAATGGTTGGGGAATGGCTGATCTGTTTGGCATATAAATGATCCCCTTGCTGGCTTTGTGCAGTACCTAGCACACATCTCGAAGGTTCTGTCCCAGCTGGTGCCACACGAGGAGGTCTGGAGAGGTTTTTAATCCAGCAGTAGCTGTGCTCTCCGTGTGCAGATCGGGAGAGCCACTGCTTGTGTCAGGGAGTGACTCCACAACTTTATTTCCGAGCTGGAACCTCGGTCCTGCCTGAGGCGGGGCCCGCAGGCACCCTGAGCCCTGCCTGGCCCCAGAACTCCCACAGGGGCCTGCTGTGGGAGCACAGTGAGGCAGCCTTGAGCAGACTGACTCACCTCCCTGTGTAGAGAACTTTGTCAGCTATAAAATCGGTGCAGTGTTTAGCTGAGCACTGTAAAACCCTGAAAGATTTATGGAGGAAAGCTCTAGCTGAGAACGCTGCTTGAACGTGAAACACCAGATATTTCACATGTGCTTGGAGTGTGAAACGTGATGGTTTAATCCGCTTTAAACTGAGTAGTTAAACTGCTGGCACATTGATTACTGTTTATCAAGCATTTCTTTCCTCACATCTCTCCCTACTCATAACTCTTTCCTCTGTACAGTACATAAATTTGTTTTAAATCAATCCCATGAGGATAAAACAACTTCCTGCTAAAATATTTTAAATCCCTTACAGAAAGTATTTATTAAGGCAAAAGAGAAGTAGAAAACTTCCTTTGTGTGGGTGTTGTTTTGGAAATGTCTCTTGCTGCTTCTGGATAAACTATTTTCATTCTAATTACTGAAACTCAGTGTTAGAAACAAAAGAAAAAATTCTAATTTGATAGAAATATGTCCTTTACATATTAAAACTTTGGAAGAAATTGGTAAGAGAGGATATCAAGTGTTCAGCAATTACTGCAGTAAGCTGGTTTTTTGTCTTATGTGGGTATGTGAGGGTTATTTTCTATTTTGTAATAATTCAGTCAGTGCGAACAAAGCACTGCCAGGGTGTGGGCTTGCCCAATAAGCTCTTCTAATTAATTTTCCCCTCTTTTTGCTTCACTGTTGCGTGTTTTGCTTCTGGTTCCCTGACAGCCGTGAGAAACATCATTTTACACATTTAAGTAGCTGTACAAACTTTCTATCTCAGTAAATCCTGTCTCTTAGTTTTGTACTGCTGACCCTGATGCAGTCTGGTTTAGGCACAGTTACTGAAACCACACAATATGTTTATGATGAGCTAAAAGCTAAGAAAACCCCAGGAGACAACTGGTTTGGGTTTGGGTTTGCATTTTTTCTAGGATGAAGTCATATCCCAGCTCCACATCTTAAAGGCAGGAGCAGTAATGAAAGGCTCTTTTGCTTTGCTTTATTGTATATACAGAATTGCAGAAAGAGCTTGGTATGTTGTGAAATATCTTGGCATGGAAAATATGTTGACGTGGGGGGGAACAAAAAACAAAGAAAAGAACTGGAATCACTTGGACCAGAGAGGTGGCACAAATCAGTCAGAAAGCAAGTGCATCCTCTGAAGGCTGCTTCGTTTTGGAAGGTCTGAGCAGCCCTGGAGGCTTCACGGTGACCTTGTGAACAGAGACAAATTTTCATTCCTGGCAGTTTCTGTCATCTCTTCTAATCAGGAAAGAAACAAATGGAGCTGTGGAGAACAACTAGGCTGCTGATTTCCAGCTTTGAAATGGAAACAAACTGAGGAGACAGCTGGTGAAAATATTCAAGGTGCAAATAGCTGACATCAGCTTTGGTGACACCCAGCGCAGCTCTCATTGACACTGAGGTCAAGAGTCTTTGATTGCAACACAAGATTCAGTCATTTGTACTGCAGCCAGCGTTGGTACCTAACAAAATATAAATCCCTTGTTGAGATGACAACCCTTGGCCCGTTCAAAACAGCGAGACAAAGTGGGGAAAACAAAGGCAAATGTGCTTGTAAGAGTCCTCGGTAGAAATCCGAGAATTGGAAAGAGCTTATAACGGGCTCAGAATTGTTTGCATCTGACCTGGTAAATTGCTTTACATTAATAATAGTCTGTTTCCTTTCTGGAACAGAGCAGTCTCCTGTGTTTGTGCTGATGTCCAGGCCTCTGACTTCATTTGATAGGGTAACACTCGCTCTGTGAGAGCGTTCTGAGATCCCTGTATTTGGCCTCTTGCAATTGAGCTCTTTGCCTTCCGTGGTCCAGGTCCCTCCCTGGTCATTCTCGGCTCACCATCAGTCTAGTTGCTTTCATTCTTTCTTAGAAGCAAGGCCTTATCTTCCTCTTGCTGTACCTACTTACTTTTGCAGTCCCAAAAATGTCTAAGGCGTTTCTAGAAATGCAGTGTGCTCCGTGCAGCCTTTTTAAGGAAGGCTGCCGTCCCAACTTATTTAATGAGTAAGTCTGACAGAGTTGTTCTCTTCCCTGACAACGTTACTCATGTGACTAAAACACGGGGCCTTGCTCAGCAATTCCTAATCGCAGCATAAGCTTTCTAAAGGGCCGGCTGGCAGTACACAGAGATCTGGCCGGTGGCAGCGTTCCCTTCCTGAAAGTGAAACTTTGTTACAAGAAAACTAAAACGCCCAAATTCCCACACCGATATCGCTTTGCTGCTTTTACAACTGCTTTTGAGATAAAAAGGACAAAAGGTGAAGGTCAAGCACAAGTGATCAGCCTGGATGGCATCCTACTTCCAGCAGCATACAGACTAGACTGTAGCATCCTTTGTTTAAGTACTTTTGAGAACTAAATGCATTACTTCACAAAAAGTATCCAAGTGTCACTGAAAACCCCCAGAGGCATTGATATATCCCAAAATTACTTGCAGAAATGAAAAGTCTTGGAAGGGCCACAGGCATTGATGTTCAAGAAATAATTTTATTTCAAATCTTTTTCTATTACTCTATGTGCAGAGGTAGATTTTACTATTGAGAATTGTTCTAAAAAATGAGCAATGGCCTTTTCAAGGGAAAGTTGTCAGCTGAGAGTACATTTCAAATACTATGGAGGTATGAACTCTTAATTTTTGTTTGGTGAGAAAAATGCTTAAGACTTCTGTGAGTTGTTAAGCCAAGGGCATTTGCATCCAGGCTAGGGAAAGGGAGAATTTTGTTTGGTGTCGTGGGAAGTTGCATGCCACAACAACTTTGGCAGGAAAGCTGGAGAAAAGAGAATTGCTGCAAGCTTCTGCCAGATGTAAGTAGACACAGCAGTACAGCAGTACTGTAAAGATTGTTTTCCTGATTTTGCAGTAGTCTTTCCTGCGACAGGCTGTTCCACAGCACGACTGATGGAGGCGAGGCTGTTGCATACCCTGGTGGCCGTCGTTCCCTGCTCTGCGGCCCCAGTGCACATTAAAGGCTGTGGCTGAGGCTCGGGCACAAGATGGAAGGAACTTTCTGTCCCGGATAAGAGAGATGCTTCTTAGGGGAAGAACAGTGTTGGATGTCTGTTACTTTCCTTTGATGTGAGGGCTGTTACGTACGAGAAGTTGGTCAGTGTTTCTCAGTGTTTACTGCTAGGAAGATAGGAATAATTTGTCTTAATCTACAGGAGAGAAAAATTAAAATAGAGGGTGAGAAAAACTTTCTTTTCATTAGAGTGTAAGGAATCAATAGAAGAAAACTCATTAAATGCAGTATCCTCATCAAAGAGGTGGTGGAAGCTTTAAATTTTTCAGTGTTTTACTGATTCTCTCTAAAGGTTTAACAGATAAGTATTTGTCCAGAGGAGGTTGAAGTTGAATTGTAGGTACATGAGGTGGAGATAAGTTCATCTGAGCTCAGTATTTATATATATGCATTCGTGACAAGGAAACTCCGACTCAGTGGAATTTGATGTGACCTGTAACAGAGATGTTAAGAGCTTTAGACTCAATAGTTCCTGCCCACAATATGCTGGCTGCTTTCTTTTACTCACCTGTTTGTCTGTGCTTGATTGGAATGGGCCTTGAAGGTGCTATAATGTGGAATTCACTGAGGAGTTTATTTCAAGTTTTGTTGCAAAGTCAATAAAGTAGTATAGGTTAGCTTACAAAACACATGAAAACTGGATTTAACAGTAAAAGAAAAAACTACTTGTGTGGCATAGGGCCATAAATCTGGATTTGTGACATGATATATTTGGAAAAAGGGACTGTGAGCTAAACCCAGCAAGAGTGTAAAATGTTTTCCAAGTTCACTTTTTAAGTTGGCTGGGAAGTTGAAAGATGATTAAAACAATCTGACAAGCCTTCAGGACATACTTTTTTTTTTTCAGAGCATGCATTGCCTTTCCAATTGTACTGGTTTTGCCTATAAAATTGTGTAATCAGTTTTTAAAAGATCCTTTCTGCATTTTTTTCCTGATTTTTTTCTCGGGTGGCAATTGGAATAACAATTTCTCTGCAAGATTCTGGCTTATCACTTCCTTCTAGCCTTTGGTGGGTCTCTACGAAATACCTCCACCTAGTCACTACTGTTTAAACTGAGCTGTCACAAATAGTAGTAATGCTTATAATCTTTACGAATTCTGACTTGCAGTGTCCTTGAGTGGAGATGAGCAAAAGCAATCTGATGCGCCATGAGCAAAACCTGGGCACTGCCCACGTAAATGTGGTTGTTGCTGCCAAGGCAGGAGCACTTGGGACTGCACCCAGCAGGCCTGGCTGTCCAGAGTGAGGGATTCATCGTTCAGGAGTGATTCCTGCAGACCTCCCGATCCACACGCACCACCAGAGGGACATCATCACGGGTAAGGAGAGAATTGATCGAGGTTTGGCACAGCAAGGTGCAGCAAGCGCAGGATTTTGGGGACAGCCCAGCTACGCACCCAGTACGTGCTCAGTCCGGGGTGGGCAGTGAGACCACTACACATCAGCTGATACCTCAAACATTTGCCACTGCCTATAGTAATTAAATTCTGGGGCTCACGTTCCTCCAGCCTCCAGCGTAGCAGGACTGGTTCAGAGTGAGCTTAATTAAATCACTGCGGTGTGCACACCGCTCAAGCAGCTTCTAAACTGATTTAATTAAATCAATCAAGGCAGAGTCTTTATTCAAACTGTTGCTCAAGTACTTCATCTGTGATCAAAGAGATCATTTCTCCCTGCTCCCTGTGTATCCCTGGAGGGTAGCAGGGCATGTATGTTTATTTGTTGCTATCCTGCCCTATATCAGACTCAGCTGTTTAGAAAATAAATCAGCCAAGTCCCACTTACGGATCTAAGGCAGCCTTATCTGTTAAGCATTACTATCTGTTAGCATTACTGTATGAAACCTCAGTAAAAGGCTATAGGAAATCTGGTAAAGATTGGACTGGACAGTGTTGATAAGGCCATGACCCTGGTATTGATATGTAAAACATGAGCGAGATAAAATTATTTATTTAGTATGCTCTGTATTTGTATTCCAAAGAAAGATGGCTAAGTAAATCCAAAAGCAGACAATTTGAACTGCGTCTGGGAAACAGATGTAACTATGCGACAGCAGATAGACATAAATATATATAGGAACAATTTTATCTGTGTATGCAGTACTGGACTGACCTGTAGAACCCCTGGCCACTAAAGTAATGGAGCTTAATAGCTCAAGTAGATGCGAAGGAGACATCTACTTTGATAACAAGAAGGCTCACAATTACCCCAAGCAGGTTGATTAATTATTCAGTCATTAAAGTGCAGTATTAACTTTATTGCTTCATTCCAGGTGATGGAAAAGGTGTCTTCATTATTTCGATATCTGTTGTATACTTTTTCCTTTTTAGCATCTGGTGTGATCCACATTTGAAGCCTGGATGAGTGAGTGTCAGTTACCAAATTATATTTCACATGGCAGTATATTCTGATATTGTCATGTAAATCCTGTGGTTTACCTAAAGAGCTCATCTGTCTGCAGAACACATATCTGTGTGTGCTAGAATTTTTAAGCACTGTTAAGATGTAAACATCTTTCAAAAAAACCCAGTCCATTTATTTAAAAGCAAAACCTGTTGTCTTCTGTTGAGGGAAATAATGTTATTTTTTTCTTAGCTTTCTCGTGTTTGATACAGTTTGAGAAATGAGAAAAAATATCTCAGTTGTGCTTCATTTGCTTTGAATTTGTTGAATCAGTAAGTGTCATTTCCAAAAGCATTTTCAAGTCGCGCTGTCATAATGAAGCCAGACACTTTTCGGTTAATAACTCTGGAGTCAGCTGGAAATGAAAAACACTGGCTGTGACCTAAGAAAGCACAACCTTCCCACATCTCCTCCTGGTTGTTTTCATCACCAAGAGGTCCTTACTGACAGTAGCATCTGTGCTTCAATATCTCTTTTCGTAATGTATGTTCAGCTGGGAATACATAATTCCATAGATAAAGTACCAAAATCTCTAGCTGGGCTTCTGCCAGCCCTAACTACTTCTGAGAAGATTCTGCTTGCATTTGTGAACACTCTGCTTTGCACATAAAAGGCCTTAGAACATGGAAGAGTACAGAGCCTAGGTTATCCTGACACAGGCTTGCTACAGAAGACACCTCTGTCTACTAGAAAATGTCTACCACATTATAATGTGCTTGATTTAACAACTGTGTAGCTCAAGTCACAGCTTCATGGGGAAAAAGAAAATTAGAGATCAGAGATCATGCTTCTAACACCTGATGCTGGCCAGAAGGCCTGCTTGTACCACAGAATAACAGAACTAGATTTAAGTGTGACTTGAGAACACAGAGGATCCAAGAGATGTGAGGTAACCTTTCCATTCCATATCCAAAGCAGTGCTGTGTTTGAGTGGCACACTGCCCTTCAAAAGGAGGTGATAACCATCAGATGAGAACCATCAGATGTCTGGAAACTACATGGCCTGTGAGTAAACATGAAGTAGGAGGAGTTGTTTAGCCCAGAAAAGAGTAAGCCCATTATTGACAAAAACAGCAAATGGGAAGGGATCAGTCTGCACAGTCACGTTTCCTTTAACCAGGGCAGAGATAGGGGTACCTAATTTATACCAAATGAAATTTAGGTAAAACATCATGGACAAATTGTGCAGCTGCAAGGACAGTTAAGCATTGGATGAGTGGCCAGGGGAGATGGTGGTGTTTCCAGCACAATGAGGAACAACCTGGACAAAAGGTGCTCAAGAGCAAGCATATTAGTTTTTAGTTTTTCTCCAGGCAGTCTCTTTTCCCAGGGCTCTCCCACTGCTTCCCTGTGGATTTGACTACTTTGCCACCACCCCAGCCACGCTAGCTACCTTCAGAAGGCCTGACAGGTTACATATCCTGTGCAATTCTTGGAAACTTGCTTGGGTTTGGAATTTACTGCTTCTGTATAAGATTGGAACACAGCCTTGTGTGCCTGACCATTGAAATATTACCTGTCCACTGATACTAGTTCACATAATAAAGGTGCAGCCTGCTCCACATCACGTGGCTCACCTAGAACCTAGTCCAGCAACACTGTAGCTGTCCTCCCACTCCCGCCTGATTTGATCGGGTCAAGTGCAGACAGCATTTTGCAAGGGCAGAAAACCAGACTAGAATCTTGGCTTGGCTGCCGGGGCCTGAGTACACAGTCTTGCCCAAGGACAGCTTCCTATTTGCTAAGTGAATATTGCTGACAGTCGGTCGGTGGTTTTCACTGTGTCTGTTCCTGCCCTGGGAGCTGCCCCTTTTTAGTACCCTGTGTCCGGCTGTGTCCGGTGCCTCATGACGGCTTTACGGACAGCTGTACAAAACACAGGGGGAAGCACAAAAGAAAAAATGGCTGCATGTTCCAACAGCTGCTATCCAAAAAGCCTTCTGGAGCTTAATGCACAGTGAGCACTTTGTGCCCAGCTAGAGAAAGTCTTTTTTCACATTGCCTGACAAAGCAAAAACCATCCCCTCTCCACATAGTCCAGCTGTTTCATCACAGCTGATTTTGCAGCAAAACCAGCATTCCTCCAGCTGGTGACAGATCCTCATTAGTAATGCAAGGTGTAGCACTGCTGCTCAGCTCCTGGGGCCTGTTTGACCAAGGCCTGCTGACCCATTTCAGGATGGATGAGAAGCTAAGCAGCTGCAGTCATCTCCACTCTCCAAGATAGAGAGACACAGGTTAGCCATGATGCCTTACTGACGTGGCATTCCTGTTCGCGCTTCCATTCACGCACGGAGGGTTGTGATAATTTATAGCTAAAGCTCATGCCAGTTCTGCCTGGCTCTGCACCCAGAAGATTTGGAAGTTTTTCTTGAAGCTAATGTTGGTGATAGGTTATCAGTGACTGACCATTCAAATAGCCCAGTCCCACAGGGTTGTTCTGCTTCCTGTAGTCTCTCACTTGTCATTTCTTTCTCCTGAAGGTCCCATGTACCAGGAGCTCTAATCCTCCAGGAAAATCTATTTAAGTTGTCCCTGTAATCAGGTGTACAATGGTGTATAATCTTTAAGGCAGACAGCATACTCCCCATGCAAAGAAAGCACTTGCATTTACAATGTGAAGCCTGCAAGACAAGTTTTCCTTTAACCTACCACCTGATAAGTAGAGAGCTTTAGCACGGCTGTCAGAATTCCCTGAAGCAAAGGCTATAAAGAAGTAGTATTTGGCAAGAGCTGCTGTCATCTGCAAGACTGCCTCTTTGATCCTCCTTACACTCGTGTAATCATGCCAACCTCTCTGCAAAACAGAGCAACAGAGCTGTTGCACAAAGGTGATCTCTCTCGCTTGCTTTTTTCCTCTGATGGAGTTCTTGCTTGGTGACTTCTATTTTTATACAGTAAGAAAAACACTGCACCTCTCTCTCTACAGTCTCTACCTCTGTATTTTAGCAATTACCCATGTTGCAGATATTTCCTTCATTTCTCAAATATATTTCTAGTACCATATTATACTGCACAACAACTGAAAAGTAGTTAATGAAATCAAGTATGAAACCTTGTCCTGAGGAGTCACCCATTGCCAAGAGCTGACTTAGCTATGCCAAAAGCTGTGGCAAAACTCCAGGCTGTCTCTTCCAGGGATAGGTATTCATGTACTGCCAGTACATTCATGTACCTTTCAGAACACTGTCATTGAAGACATTGGTAGAGAACATTAATAAAAATTGAGGAGTGTTTTCTGTCTGGACCTCTTCTGATTTCTGAACCCTGGAGGTAAGCATTGGCCACACTTCTAAACCTTTTTGCCATGTTCTTTTTAACATGCCAGCTATTATTTTATTATCAGTGAATTAACACAGAAAGTTAATCTTAAGAAAAGAAATAAGATTTAAAGCATTTGAAGTCAAAGTCTCCCTTAATTCTTGTAATAAAAATTTTATGTATCTCATTAAAGTACATCCACTACATTAATCATTGACATATTCACTGAAATATGTCAAGATTAACCATATAAAAGTGCAGGTGGAATAGAGAATCAAACAGAAATTACTGTTTTACTTGAGACCCTTTGTACATCGGATGAAAACTGAGGGAGATAAAAATGTATTTACAACTAGCATCCAAGCTTTTGCTTCCAATTGTGATCAAACTACCAAATCCTTTTGCTGTTTATGTGTCACTAGACTGTTTCTGTTTCTGAAAGAAACAAGCCACGTCCAAGCTGCTGAACTAAACTATCTAGAAAGCACGAAATCAGAGCTTCCCAACATGTGCCTTTACAGTTAACATCCACCACAAAATTAGTACTTTCTTTAAGAACATGTGGTTTTAAGTGGGAGCATCTTTGGAACTTTTGAGTAGGTATTTTTAGAATCAAAACCAAACAGAATTTGGACACTCAAAGAACTGCCTTTATTCTGTGTTGGTGTAGCAGCCAGTAGAACAGGTCTTGGTTGACAACCAGAGCTCCTGTAAACTGACACGGTATTTGTCTTTTAAAGAAAATCAACTCCCGCGCTGTCATCAGCTACTGTGGAAATTACGTCCTTCAGAGGGTCCTGCATTGCACACGACTCTGGATTATGTCCTTTTTAGGGGAAAATGGAACCCTTTCATTTACCAGTACTTTAAATACAGGGTGCCATTTACAAAAGACCCAATGTTGGGCTCCCTTTCCTTTGGAACCTGCATCACAGCTCATTGTTTCTATGAAGCAGTTGCTGGACTATTCTTGACCAGAACTGGAATGTAACACTGGACCAAGTCCAGTGTTCCTTGTAAACATGGCATGAAAGGCAGCAGATGAGGTCCAAAAGTTATCAGTTTGTATTTGACCTCAAATATTGGGTTTCTACAAGTATGTCTATTTAGGACATACTACATGTTTGTCCCCTGCTGGTCTATCTTATTCTTTGTACAGTCATTTCTACCAGCGCACAGAGATGAGAAGATTTATCTGGCTCAGAGTGGTAACATGCACTCACTTAACTCTTCTGTCCTACACTCCTGTTCCTTCTCTTGTTCTCAAGTTACATCTAATATGACATTTCGGACAAGAGAGCAAAAGAAAAGATCATTATTCTCTGCAGCACAAAGGCCAGATTTTCCATTGCTTTCCACTGTGCCAGGGAGAGACATTTGGCTTCACTGTGGGTCAAGAGCAGCCCAGAGCAGCCCAGGTGCTTTGTGCCCCCTCTTTAAGCAGCTAAAAGGACAGCAGAAGATGAGGTGAAGGGTCAGGTGTATGGCACATAATCTGTAACCTAAACGAATGCCATCCGCTGGGCTGCATCACGTATGTATGCCCTATGAATGCGAAAAGCTCAGTTAGCACACAGAAACCTTCTCAGGATGCCTGAGCTGTAGGAGACAGTTTTCCCTCAGCCATTCGCAGAAAGGAACACAGCATTGAGTTGATCTGCTTCGTTCAGCAGCATTAACAGGCTCACTCACTAGCCAAGAGCTCATCTCTCTTGCAACCAACAAGAGAATTCCTTGAATGCCAGAAAAAATAACTATTGCTCTTTCTTGCCCAGGCATTGCCTAGTAGTGTCTTTGGATCCAAATACAGTTTTACCAAAGTAACTGAAGTGATAAATCAGGTAAAATCTAAGCAGATTGACATGGAGATCATGTTGAATGTTACTGAACTGCACTGCAGAAAACAGAAAAACAGCAAGCAGAGCTTCTCTTTCACCTCACACTGCAGGTAAAGAACAGCTCAAGTCATATTTGACTAACAGGAATCTCTACAGCAAAATTTAAAACCTAATGTAATCGTATTGTTGGGATGCTCTTCACACCAGTGTTGCAGTGCCAGAGGAAGGCAAAGAGAAGTTTTCCATTTATTTTTTAAATGATAAAAAACCTCCACCAATATTAAGGGTGAGATTTGCAGTATTTGAAGAATACAGACTTTTTATGCTCCCCAGTGATGCTTGACACTCCAGATGGGAATCCTAAGGCTTAGGCAAGATCAGTCAAATTGCTTCTCCTAACAAAGCTTGTCTAAAACTCTGTTTCCATTTTTCTGACCTGTGTTTTTATGTAATGATTATTTGCAAGCTGTGGGTATTCAGCTTCACTGAAGGGACAAACAAAAGGCTTTCTGCTGCAAAACAGTTTAAGCAGTTGGGAGGGAGAACTCAGGCCTTATCTCTTCTCTGCACTGCAAAACACAGCCTTCCTTCTCATATTCTTTATTTTGGGCCATTTTAGCATTAGTATATGCCTTGTTTTTGAGAGGATAATACACATGATCTGCGCACTCAATATATTTTACCCCTTTAATGAGCTAATACACATGGTTATCAACAGCATATTTCTTGTTTTAATACCTTGATCCTGACAGTCTGAAGTAGGTCTTTAATAGCCCAGAAATAGTCTCCCTGTGAGGAGAATGAAGCAGTGCAAAGCAAGCCTGAAACACGAAAGTCTGTTTCAGCTCACCAGCACTTTGTGCCAGGGGAGCACTGCAAGCTGAGTGACACACAGGGCTCGGTTTCGGACAGGTGGCAGAGCTGGGAAGGCATAAATCTTCCAGGCATAACTCCCATTAACCTCTGTACCCATTTCCAAAGGGAACTGTCATTTCCCTGTTGGTAAGTTTTCATCTGGGCTATTGCTGACAAGCCATCAAAGCATCCAGCCAGTCCTGCTCACACAACCAGTTGTACAATCGTAGGGGCGAGCGCAGGAGCTAGACCTGAGAAGGCTTTTGGCCTCCTGCTGTGCTTAGATTATGATTTAACACTAAAAAGTTGGCATGGCAACCAAATGCTTGGCAACAAAAGGCCAAGGAATGGGTCCAGAAGAGGGCCAAGCAAAAAGCACTGCCCAACTCTTCCATGGGCAGATCTGTGCCCTGCATACCCATCTTGTCAGCGCTTCTGTAGCAGCCAGGGTTACAGCAGAAGAAGGCATTATTAATAAGCTAGGCAGGTCTGCAATAAGTGAATAGCAAATTTCTCCAAAACACTTGAAATGGACCCTGGCGCCTCATTCAGGCTCCTGTTGCTCCATCCACCAATTGCCACACGTTGCCAGGAGACGGTCTTGCTCCACAGGAGGACTCGCCACTGGCTGCCATTGTGCTGTCTCTCTGTGTCCCCCTCCTCCCCTGTCCTGCTCTTGCTCTCTGCAGTAACAGAAGCCTGGCAGTGCTCTGCTTCTCAGTTCTGACACAATAACTGATTTTAATTTGAAAGTTTTCAAAAGCTTTTTGGTTTTTCTGCAGTGATTAACTGAGCAAAATCCCCAATCTGCACAACTCCAGGCTTGCGACACACGGGCTGGAAAAGGGACGCAAGTGCCTTAAAGGGTAGGGCTGATGATCTAAAGGGGGGGTTAGTGACGTGCACTGTGAAGACCACTCGTTTGCTGCATGAGCACCTTGGTTGTGTCTCCTGAAGTTGAAGGTATTAAGTTTGGGTGCCTGGTTAGAGTACACAAGTTCAGTTTAGTCCCACTTCTGCTGGGAACTTTTATAGTCCATTAAAGCATGCCCGTGGCTCTTTCAAATCTTCCCAGACTTTTTTTGATCATATAGGGCCTCAGAAACCTCTCTTGCCTTTGGATATTGGCAAGCTTAGTCCCATGCACATCAGAAAAGAAGCCATTCATTCTTCAGCCTTCCTGAGGCACTTCCCTTATACCCCTAAGGAAACCTTTTGAGTAGACACAGTAAGGGCAAATACAACATCACCTTCCCAAGTCTGCTGGTGCCGGTGCCAATCTCTTGCTTCAGAGAGCTGGGCTCCTAAGCAGATAAGTTAAAGGTTAATCAGTTCCAGGGTTGGTTTGCCAAATACCGTGACCCAAGGATCAGTTCATGCTGCCATTTGGCATCGTCTTCCATGGTCAGAACAAACTGAAAGGTGCAGTTGAGGAGGAGACTGCTGTCACTGGGGACTGTGACAGAGACCTCGGCGCTGAAAGGCTCCAACACAACAGTGTGGCCAGCGCGTAACTAGAGAACATAGTACTTCAGCTTCCATGAGGACCTTGGAAAGCAGACAGAAAATAAGCAGGGATTTTAATGTGCTGTTTGCAGGGACCTAATGACACAGTCTGTCCCTTTGCCTGTGGGGAGGGCAATTCCTTTGCCTGTTATTCTCAGTGCTGCATCCAGAAGCATCATCCTGTCTCTACCTGGATAAGAAATCCTTCAATGTCTGCAAGTAAATTAAACTGAGTGCCCAATCTCTATCGCTCCTGTACGTCTTTTTCTAATTCCAGCATTCTTTTTCTCTGTCCGATACTTCACCAACCCACCTCTTTTCCCTCCCTAATGCCAGAGATTTCCAAATGCTTTAAAATAGACACACATCAGCTCTTCCCCTCCATATCATTTAACACAGACAAATTGACACAAAGAAAATAATTTTAATTAAATGGACAGGCTAATTAGACTAATGTATTTAATTTCACCGGAATTTCAGTTCTGTTTCCAATTCACTCTGACACCATGGGACACATTCCCTTCATTCTTCCTTCCCATCACTAGGAACAGTGACAAATGAGTTACATCTTGTTACTCTTCTGAGACTCCACAGTTGAAAAGGACATTGGAAAATAAAGCATCAACCTCATTGTTTCTGCTTTCACAATCTGAACAGAGGAGCTGTCTTGTGATCTAAAAGCACAGGAGTGGATTGTCTGTCACCAATCCCAGCTTCATGCCTTACTAGCTGAAGATAAATAGTTGAGATGTTCCCTTGTACAGAATGGAGGGGGAATTTCAGACTACTCAGGCAGCATGGTGACTCCAGGGTGCTAGGTGATACAGTGCAGCTGACCGGTGTTGAGGTGCACGTAAAGGTGCGTGGGGAGCACCAGGCTGCTCATTTCAGCCCCCCCACCATGCAGTCCTAATGACTGTGTTAGTAAACCAAATTAGCCGTGATTATAAGCCTCACTTATAGCTGTTTTGTTTGTAGAGCTCCATGGGGTAACTGTAAGCTTGTCCTGGTTCATGGGAACTTACTTTCCAACTCTGCTTTTATGAACGTGTGGAACCGCATACCGAAATCTGTCAGATACACCAGACAGACTGTAGGCCTGGCACAGACAAACTGCAGGTCCCCCGGAGCGTGGAAGGATTATGTTTGCCTGTCACTGCCCTCTCCTTTTGTTTTTGGTTAAAGGTACAAGCCACACACTGACCAGCACGTGGACAGCCAGCAAAGTGCAAGGAGGTTCACAAGCACACACACATAAAGCTGAGGCTTTGTTCCAGTCCTGTTTACTCGCAGGGCAAACAGTTGAGCATTGTTTCTGTTTGACAAATTGTAACTGTCCAGCTAGGAGAGATCTAGTTCCAGCTGCTTAGAGCTGCTTGCATGTCTTACCTCCTCCTTCTCCCTCTTCCATTACTCAGGAATCCATCTTACCTAGGGACAGAAAGATCAAGTACCAGCTATTTGTTACATTCTTTCCCACTGTGAATTAACACTGACCTCATCAGCATCCCTGCTCCGACTGCCAGGGGAGGTAAGATCCTTATGAAGCATGGCTCAAAAAGGGGTCCCTTTGCAGGTGCAAGGGCACACTTGCAGGTGTCCCAAAGACCTTAGGGTCCTGCACTTGAGTTATGATTAGGAGCAGTGGAGAATGACCCTTTCGTAGTCCCCATCAAGTGCTCTCAGGTTGTCAGGCACTGGAGAACAAGCGGACACTTGATAGCATTGGAGCACAGCCACAGGAATCTCAGAGCTATTTACTACCTGATTACCCTTTTGCCTTGTGTAGCACCTGATGCAGCAGAGACTGATCGTCCACTGTACAGCACCAAATGTCATGTACCACTCTTGATCCCAGTCTCAGAAAATGAGTATCAGAGCACTCTATTGGCAAAACAAAGCCGCTCATTTTCTGTTAGACAGTCAAAGGCCAGAATGCCACCAAGTGCTGGATTTACATCCTCTTTCCGTCAAGTAAATTATGTTACCTTTTCCAAGACAACTTACTACTTTAGAAGGACATTGAGGCTCTAGCACAGCAGAACACTTGTCTCAAGGGCTGTCAAGTCTTCACAGAGAAGGGGTGGCAGAATCCGTTTGATGCTAAATGACATAAGATGTGTTAAACATCTGCAAAGACAACACAGTGGTTCTAGAAATAGAGAACCAAACTGAAATTCCTGGCTTAGTGAGGCCTAAAGTCTTACTCCTAAAGACATCAGTGTCATATGAGCTCCATATGAACAGGTGCTTGCTAGTCTCACTGTTTAGTCAGAAAGGCAGATTCAGAAACTCTCTAATCCATTTTCCAATTTATCCTACTTATGTAGCATTGCAAAACTGGTTTCCATTTCATTTTTTCCCCTCTGTAATTAAAAGCCAGTGTTCTTTACCTAGTGCTGAAATGCCTCTAAATGGACATAAAATAGACACACACAGGGAAGTCTTTGAGAGCATAATTTAAAGCTAAATTTTTCCCATCATCCAGAACCAGGACCTTTGACTACTGACCAAACAGTAGGCCTGGATATTGAGTGCACAGTTTATGTATATGTACTTAAAGTAATGCAGTTTAAGTGCTACAAAATGTGTCACAAAATTCAAATGTAATAAGCAGAACATAAGACCCAAAGTTCTTTATTTGTTTATCTCACCATCAGTACACAAACCAAGGCTGAGTGCAGTGTTAACATTTCTGCTTTTTGCATTTAATGGGCTGCTTTAAGCTTTTTTGCATGCCAGACTTCTGTGCGAGAACACTGATTTGGCTTTTAGAAGGGGAAATTGTTCTTGTGGGCCCTGTGAGGGAAGGCATGCTCAGCTTCAGTACCGTGAGTCTAGCTCATATCAACAGATCTCATGATTGCCCCTCTCGCTTGTTCCTCCAGTTGCTAAGAATTCTGTAGATAAACTTCACTTTATTTGAAGGGAGGAAGTTGCCGCTGGATGTAGTCAGGAAGGACAGCAGCCTATTGCACACAGCAATAGCTGTAGAGGAACAGTCATTTTCCCATGCAGATGGGAAAACAAGACAGTTAACCACCCATGTGCCGTGGCACTCATTCAGCCTCTACCACTCCAGCAAAGTGGAAGGAAAGGCCTTTTTTCCCTTATCATTTAAAGGGAAGAAAATAAATTAGTGAAGCTACCAAGCCTGAGCTGACAGAAATAGAAATCGTGAAATTAGAGGCTGTGAGGCAGGGACTCTGTACCTTGCACTGCAACAGGAATCAAGCCTTTCCCTCTGCTCTCAGCTCCCCATATAACCATAACTGGTTGGGCTAAGTGATTAGCCGAGAATACAGTGCCCAGGAGAATTGATAGCTGCTGGTCCAGTTCAGCTGCCAGGGGTCAAGGCAGGTGGAGGAAGCACTGTATGCTCAGGAGTTGATCACATAGTTGTTTTAAGAGTCACTCAGGCTACCTTTGGAGGGCACTTGTAAGATTAAGCTGATCTGAAAGAATGCAGACAACCAGGACATTCTCTTTTCACATGTGCTCTGCTCAGTCATCCTTTCTTTTGCTCAAGTAGGAAGTTGGAGGGCAAGTGTAAGCACCTTCCAGATCTGGCTGCCAAGTCCTCAATATTTGTCAAAATTTTATTTTTGACAGATGGCTTCTGAGGCAGTAAAGCTCACAATGCCCATCCCTAGGCTCAGATTAAGTGGCAACGTCTCCAAGCTACAAGGGTAGACCTCCTCTACAAAGGCAGACCTCCTCGTTTCAGCTGCTAAGCAGATCATTTAGGGGGAATGAAAAAAAAAAAAAAAAAAAAAAAGAGTAAAGCCTTCAAGCCTTCCAGTGGTTATTTCTCCATTAAACACTTCTTCCTGGGAGGACTGAAACAAGCAAATAGATGCAAGGGCATGTGCTTCCCGAGACCCAAAGACAGGCCTCCCTGTACTGAAAAAGTACTTTGCTGAATTCCAGCATCATATAATGCAGGCAGGCTGCCCCAGAGTTGGCTCTTCTGTAGGAACTGAAGCAAGTGGATCAGGATCTTGCTTACAAAGAGCAGCCACTTGAGTTTGGAGATAGTGACATTGAACCTCAGAAGCTGGGAGTATCAAAATATCCCCAAGGATGCAACATGTTGTGTGTATCTCAAGCCTTGGTCCCCTCTGCTTGTGTCTGCTGCTTTATGGGGAAGTTACAGTTCATATAGTTTGCAACGTCATTTTAATTTTTTTTATTGCTCTCGAATTAAAGTCCTCTAGGACTTGCTCACCTTAAGGAACCACAGCCCATCGACTCAGTCTTTACACAACCAAAAATTTACCACTTGGCCAGCCTCTCAGAGGCCTTATATCTGCATATCCTGATAAGATAAGGATACATCAAAGGTGTGATTAACTCTCCAGTTGCCTCTCTGAGCTCCTTTAGCTTTGTCCCTGAAGCATTGTTGCTTTGAAGTGCAAATCATTTGCTCCCCTCTTACATAAGTCCTTCAGGGAAATCTTTACCTTGTGTTAGGTGCAGTCTGGCTGTAGCTCTGCCAGAGAAAAGTTACAGCAAAGGCCCACCTGGAGCCTGGAGGGAACAACATGCTACAATCTCTTCTAAGCATGAACAGCCACCCTGCTTGGAAGTACAAGTCGCCCAGCCCAGGGCTGGGCCGTCACCTCACTAGGCTCTTGGTGCAGTGCTCCCCCAACAGTGTTCTTCTCTGGAGAACAGCATTCTTTTTAACGATTTAGAACAGATCTGAACTTACTCACATCACTGAGCCCCTCTAGTGCAACACACCCGTTTAACTGGTAGTCTCAGCTGCTCTTATTCCTGGAACTCTTGGCTCTCAGTACAAAATCATTATCTTTCATCCCTTCCTAACAGTTTGTTGGATGTCCTGAGTGCTATTGTATACAGGTTACTGGGTGCAGAGTGCTTGGGCTAAAGAACAGGCAGCTGTAGCCGAAGTTAAGCGATTCCTCCCCAGAACTGGGGCTCCATCCCATAGGTAGCCACCTTTCTTGAGCCATAGAGTTGAGCAGAGCAGCCAAACTTTGTGACTGTGATGCCATCTTCCCTTCTAAGATCTTGATATGTTTTCTGGACAGGACATGGCTAAACAAAGTGACTAGCACAACCCCAGTGGCAGGCTCCTGGTCACATAGGTTAGCATGTTATGTCTCCTCCAGTGGTGTTCTAACTTATTCTAAAAGCAAAGTCACCCAGTTAAGCATGGGTGAAGGATTTTTCATGCTTTCTGAACTCAGAGTCTCTCTGTACACATGCACCAGGAGACACAAATACCTGCTTGTCTCAGTAAGTCCTCTTCATGATGACACATTTCCCATATCGAAACAAATATCTGGAAAAAAATGGCTTGACAATGAAATCTTAAAATCTGCTGGAAACCACAGAAAATGTATATTTTCATCCCTTGAAACTACCTTGATATTCAACCCTGCAGAGAATTCAGTGTTTGAGAGGTTTTTTGGGTGACAGAGAGGGAGTTGCATTTCCTTTCATGCACGGAGCATATGGACACCAGAGGTGCAAAAAGCAAGATCCATTCCAGACAGGGAAGGGAAAGGAGGGGGCAGTGAGAAGCATGAAGACAGACCACGTAGGCAAAACAGGAAGTTCCGGCTAAGGAGGAAATGCTTCAATGCTGTCTTAAAAACATTTTGCTATGAAACTCCATGCAGCTATAGAGAGGTGAAAGAAAAGCAGTTTTCTGCAGATTCAGCAGTCTGAAGCTCACATCCTGCCACACACGGGCTGTTGTCCCTTTCCTCGAAGAGGGGCCACAGCTTGTGCTGCCCCTGTATGAGCAGCTGGAGGAAGAAACCAGGCTCCTGAGAAGCAGCCTGAGCATAGACGCTTCCATTTCATGTGTGCAGGCTGCTTGTGTCCTTTCAGGTGGTTTCTGGAGGTAGCTGAGGCACACTCATAATCCTTCAGTAGCACGTGCTCTTCCCCTTTAGAAGCGAGTAGATCATCTACATCACTCAGCATCATTCCCAGTCTGTTTTTGGCTGTCAGGATCCCACACAGGGGAATGTGGTTCGGCAGCAGCCTCAAAAACCTCAGCAACACTTCACTTCATCATCACTAGCAGATTAGTTTCCCCAGGACTCTCAGAAAGACTTCTGATGTATAGGTTTTAAGAGAAAATGGATCAACGGGATCATAGTGAACCTATCTGAACAGTCCCTTTTAGAAGTAATGTACTGTTCATCTGCTTTACCTTATTTTAGTGCCTGTGTAACTAGAGAGGAAGCAGAGTCCTTTTTAAGGGCTAGGAGATGAAAAATGTGAGCAGTAAGAAAAGGCCAGAAGTGGCAAGTGTCTAGAGACAAGATCAATCCTTGTGTATCAGGTTGTGATGTCAGGTGAGTCACAGATATCACTAATGCCTTGCATGGTTGCAGCCACACAGCTCCTTACTTCTGTTAATTATCATTATTACAGGCATTTATGCCTTCAGACAGCCTTTCTCTGAGCATTCAAGGGTACTCCTTATGAATGAATGACAGGATGTGAATCAATGAGCTCTGTTCTTCCTAATTCTTACATCTCAAGAAATAATTGAAACCTCATGGACCTCTGTTGTAACTTCCCATTTAGTTTGTTAAATGCCAGGACGCCTCTTGTGCAAAAGCAAGTCAGCCTCTCAAAGGCAATTTAGATAATCCCATGATCCATGGGACAGCAAACAGGCAGAATTTCCAAGTACAAAGATAGCCCTGTAGTCAACATTTCTGAAGCTGAAAGACTCTTTGTGTTGTGCAACCAGCATCATCTCTGAGTTTTCTCAGAAGCCAGTGTCAAGAGGCTCACTCCAGCCTCCGTTCTGTAGAGGATAAAGTTTTTCTGCCTGCTGTGCAGGGCTCCTCCAGCCCAGAGGGCAGCTGCTGTAAGGCTCACACATGCCCAGATGCACACGTACACACACACACATGATCTACCCAAACTGCCTTTGTTGCTCTGGGGCTTCAGCAAAGCCTGTTATCCATTTTGCTGAGTAGTCTTTTTCTTTCTAATAATGGTGAAAGGCAGTTTTCAGTTTGCTGTCAGTGGTGATTTCAAAATGACAGGCCAGTGAAACATTGCGTAGACCACAAAGGAGTGTTTTCCTTGGCAGCATGCCCAACTCTGTCATATTAATGTTCAGCCAAGAGCTATTGTCCTTGACAAGTGACTCTGCACTGGCAGAACAGGATCCACTGTAAAGGAGTTCTTCCCATGTGCTACACTGCTGGTGTCTTCTGAGCCTTCAAGAAGGCTGAAATATCTGCCAGAGCTGGCAAACTCACATCCCCTAAATCCAGTTATTTATTTCACAGAGCTATGGGGCAGCAATTTGGTATTGGAGAAGAGAACTGCTGCCCAGCTACAGAACAGCACTGAATGCACCCAGAAGACACCTAGGCCAAACGAAACTGGGTGGGCTGGGGGACAGTGAGGAAAGGGCATTCACACTGTGCAAGGGTCAACAAACAAGTGAGCAGAGTGGGCAGTGCCCAGCTGGCTCATTTAGCAGCTGGCTTAGGGCAGGGAGTAAAAAGCACTTTGAAGACTACTAAAACCCCATGTTTTATGAACACTGAAATATCCTGTCCATGCTCTGCTTTGTTAATGCCCTCTCATTTGTGAGCAAAGAAAGTGCAAGTTCCCAAATACAAGATCGAAACAATTTCTTTTGGTGATGAACAAATCCTTCTCATCCCAGAAACCCTCCCACACAAAATTTTCCTTCCATTTATCTGTGACTTCCAATTAATAAATGCTTTGTTGTAAAGTTGTCAGCCCTCCTGAGTGGAGCAGGGCACTATCAAACTGCTTAAATACTGACAGCAAGGATTTCCTTTTGAAAAAAGGAAATGAAACAACATGACATGAGCCACAGAAAACTCCCCCCATGTAGGAACAAATCTGAAGGGGATTCTGGGGAGCCCATGAGACCAGAGAGCACAGCACTGGCATGTTGAGCACTTAAACTTCAGATAGCTCTTAGCTTCTGTCCAGGGCCTGCATGTCGACAAGGCCTAGAGGAAGTCTGTATGCACGAACTTTCACCAAGGAACAGAACTACCTGAGTGTGCCCGGCTTGTGTTTAAGAGAGATGACTTTCCCCAGCCAAAGTTAGACCTTGGTTATGGCTGCTGCCTGTCAACACACTAAGCTGCTGAGCCCAAAAGAGAGGTGCCCCCAGCCAGTGTGGTGCACAGAACCCCACTCACCCTTGGGGGACCCTGTAGGCAGTTCCTGGAGCCACCTGGAAGGTGTTCCCATGCTCAAGGAGATATTGGTGTTGCCTACTGCTAAGTGAGAATGTGGTAATCTTGAAGCCATGACATGTTCTAGTCAGATAAATGCAGGAGCTAAAAGGACACCCATCCAGGCTATGCTGGCTGCTTCTGAGGGGAGAGATCTCAGAGCCTGAAAAGTCAAATGGTTCCAGTCTCCACTCGTTTGTCTTTCAGCTGAAAACTTTCTCGTGCCTTGTCTCATTCACAGAGGAATCTCATCCCTGTCACTTTCATTTTGCTTTTAAGACAGAAGAGGAAAGGACACATTATTTTCATTCTTTTTCATTCTGTAAATCTGGGTCAGGTGGTTTGATTCAAGTTCACATCTCCTTATTTCCATTCCTATTCATAAGTAAAATAAGAATTGGCACTAGAACACATACATGAAAGATGTCAGAGCACTGAGGGCACCAGGTGCCCCCAGTTGCCCTAATCACCCTCTGCCCATTGGCCCAGCAGTCCTACTTTGGCTCAGGCATTGGCTTCTAGTTGTCTAGTTTTATTGGTCTGTGTCCTGCTGTCCTGACTGTCTTTGGGGGTTGTGTTACTGCTGCGGAACGGCCTGTTAGAGTTGAGGTGCTGCAGTTGCCTTCATGAGGCCTGCTGTGCCCTGGGCCTGCTCTCTGAAGCAGTGTGGGCCGTGCCCCGTGCCTGAGGGCACGGCCCTGCCCGTGGATGACTAGCTGGACATCCCAGCTCACCTGCTCCTGCTGCTTCTGCTGCTCCTTTGGACAGGCATGCTGAGTGCTGACCCGACACCCACCCCTGGCAATGGGTAACAACAGAAGGGCTTCGGTGAAAGCCCGGAGAGCCAGGTCCTCCCGGGCACCAAGTGGCAGCTACTGCTTTATTTACCAACATACTGTAAGCCTAGGTGCAGCTCTGAGTGAGGTTTTGATTGCTCTGTAAATTGTCATTGCACTTTGTTGACTGCTCCATTCAACATGAGTCTGTAATCACTCCAGAGGACTTAGCTATCCCTATTGCTGTTTACATATTGAAAGCTTTTTAGTTCATGGTTTTGTTTGGTGCAATAAATTTTTTTCACTTAGTCCCTTGATTTATTTCATTTAAAGCTGTACAGGTGAGCTTGGTGAGTCATCTGACTGATAAATACGGTGAGAATCAGAGCAGTAGTTGGTGGGTTGTTCTGTTTATTGATAGGCCGTATTTCCCTTAGCATGAGCTATAAAAAACAGATGACTTACGGAAAGGAAGTTTGTGGAAAATGATGGATGTTATCTACGTAAAGTTTGTCTGTGACATTCAGAAAACATGATTTGCACAAATTCTGCAGCTCACATCATAGCAGAGCATTGCAAAACACATCCATTTGGTAGCTCCCTTATGTTTTTCTAGGCCGAATCTGTGAAGTGGTTTGGCTTCAGCGATAATACAGTCCACATGTTGGCCTACAGGGAGCACAACTATTTACTAAGCAGAATAATTCCCCACATTTTCAGTGATAAATTCACTAGATTCTCCTCACCTTGTGAGAATGGAACACACTATGCTGAACAGTAGCAGGGAGCTCTGCGTCTTCTTAAAAGGCTCACTTACACAAGTTGCTGACAGCCACCCAATAATGGCATCAAGCTTTGTTTTTGCCAAGTATTCATGCTGTGGGAAAGGGGCAATTTGGATTAGTTTTACCTTACAGGCCAAAGTTTGTTGAAATCTGGTGTATTCACTAAGCGCTACACAAGTTGGAGTGATTTGCTGTGACAGAGCCCGCAGTCTGTCAGCAGTCAAGTGCTTTAGGGAGGGGAGAAGATGTGGGATTTATTTACTTGGAGAATATAATACCTACTTGTTAAGGAAACTCCTTTATCGCTGAAGCAGGCTAGCTAGCATGATTCTGCATCTGTAAGCTTTCTATTGCACTTGGCTTTTGCTCTACATCATTCCATGAGTGCATTCTGCTGATGTTTACACAGTTATTAAATGCTGTAACACTAAGTCCATTCAGGAGTGAAACTGGGAGCTGCATCCTGGTGCCCTGATAAGCCAGGTAACTACCTCTTTGACATTGCATTGCAACTGGTTCTAAGTAGAGTTTGCTATAGAAAATAGGGAAGCATATAGACCTGCACTGTGGGAAAAACACTGCTAAAAGACAGCTGTTGGTGAACATTTAGGGGGACAGGCAGTGAGGCAGCAGGAGTGGAAGGTTTTTTAAATAGTCCGAGCCTTGCTGTAGACCTCTTGTTTTCTGTGCAGCTCGGTGCATACTGCTTTCATGGCTTGTAGGGAGAAATCCAAATCACACTCAAGTCACAGAAAGGATATCTCTGTTGCAGTACAGCCAGCAAGTTGCCTCAGGAAAGTGCAGGTAGTGTGTTAATCTATCTTCCCACCTGTTGTCTATAGATTTCAGCCAATTTCCAGCCAGTGGTCACTTTTAATCTATTCCCTGTATGGAAGGATTTTTGTCAAGGTGGAAGCCAGACCAGTCATTGGTTTTTCAAGAGGCTTATTTTGTTTTATTGAATCTTGTGCAGAGTTAAATACAGGAGCCCTTGGTACAAGGGAAGGTAATTGTTTTACAGACCTGGTCTGTAGGGAGCTTAGTGGAGATGGCTTTTAATAAAAAGCATCTGGAAGGATGCCATGATTTAATTGAAAAGCTACCCCACGGAGCAATGCACACACTAAAACAGGAGGGTGTGGCTTAAGCCCTGCACTGTCAAGTATGGCCTGAACCTGTCATCCTGTGACAGCAATTTTCTGTAAAAAAACAGATACCTGCCCCAGCAAGTCTTTCCCAGCTCCTGCTGGGAATCTTTTCTGGAATGCTGTGAGGGGCTTCCCAGCTGTGTGCTGCAAGCAGGCCTGCCCTTGTAAGGGCACATGCCCAAAATGAGACTCATGGCCGGTGCCTTGCTGTTCTTTATGCTCAAGAGGAGCTTACAGGACCTGCCAGCAGCACTCTGGGGACACATCGGGGTGTGCCTGGCAGCAGACTGTGTGCAGTGTCAGACTGAGTAACCCGGCTCTGCTGGAAAACCACTGGAACCAGGAAAAACTGTGCTGCCTAGGTGGAGCTGGGAAGATGATGGAAGTTCCCTAAGCAGTCTTTCATTGAGAAAATAGCTAGACAAGCTTCTCCTGCCCTAGTTTCTAAGTACGTGCTTTGGTTTGATGTTGATTTAGGAGTCACAGCAGTTCTGATTCCTTTCCTTATCTGGTGTGGTAGGATGAGCTCTGTAACTGGCTTCCTATGATCAAGGGAGGGCACACGTTCGTGTCAGCAGCTCTCCTAGGAGAGAAACTGAAGCCTGGATCTAGGATAGTGTGGAGCTTGGCAGACAGCTATTTCTCCCAGTTTGATGCAGTGCCTCTTGTTCCATTCTCAGCATGTTTCCTCTAGTGAGGTGACACCACCTGGTGCCAGCCTGCAAAGCTGCCTCTTTCTCTCTCTGGATACAGCCACCTGCTAAGAGCCTGCGCTGGTAGTGCACTAAACTCAGGCAGAGAAATTCAGGCATGAAGGACTCGAGTTTCTCTTAGCACTATTTCCATGGCTGGGTGGCAAGGCTGCACACAGGGTATGGGTTTATGAAGATGTGCTGAGTGCCTTCATGAAATCCTGACTGGATTTGGCAACTGGGAGATGAGAAAGCAAGTACTTCTCCACTCTGCACCTGGTATTTTGTAGAAGGTCCTAAGAGCACCAGCAAACAGGAGACAATCGTCTCCAAACCCCAGAGATATAAAATCATACCAAGGGATATTGGGGGGGGAAGGGGGGGAGAAAGTGGAAAGGTGTGGAAGACTTCATGACTTCTTATTGCAGCTGTAATAGATTTACAAAAAAAACACCAAGACACCAACCCCACCAAAAAAAAATTTAAAAAAAACACCAAAAAAACAAACAGAAAAACCCTAACTAACAAAAGCAAAAAATCCCCAAACAAAACAAAAATCAAACAAAAAACCCTTAACAAAACACAACAACAATAACAAAAACCCCACACCTTGCGTGTCCACCCATCACAGTAACAGGTATTTCCCTTTTGTGGTAGCCTGGTAGATTTAGGGGTTTTCTGGAACACATTGGAAAGAGCTCCTTTACAGCCTACATCCTTAACTGCTAGAGGAAACAATCAGGGTAGCAGCAACTTAAATAACAGTGAGGCATAAAATTGGAAACAAACACTTAAGTTTGCTATAAAAACAGGCAACAAAGAAACTCTGAAAAACTATTGTTATTTCTAGAGAATTTCTGTCAGCATAAACACCCAAGCTGAAGTGGAAGTGACCATACAGAATCTTCAGCCATGAGAGAACAGGTTTTGCAACTTGGTCCAGATGAGAGAAACAAAAACCTGCCCTCATCATCAGCTGGGTCCTGGAGAGTTGTTCAGAGCTGCTGGGGAGCAAGGACAGAACTGTGGGTAGTTTTACTTCATCTCCATGGTCTTTGATTTAGGTCAGTGAAATGCATTGCCATTTGCTTGCTGGTTTGTTATGACTTCTACCCGCCGTTTCAAAATCTCTTTGTAAGGTTTTCCATCTCTTTTTGCTCTGACAATAGGTATCAAAACGATCTGGAAACTTTAATTGTACAACTGCGTCTCCAGGACTGGTGAAATCTGACTGGCACTTCCTAGCACGAAGCTAACACATAAGCAAGCAGAAGCAAAATGTCATACTCATATCTGAGTGGATTTGTTGGACAGGAATGCAAGGTCTAGGTAGTTTGCTGGAAAAATGCAGCTAGAAAATTGGAATTGGAGGAAGCTTTACCATTTCTGCGGCTCCAAAGTTATGTCACATTTCTTTAATGCCATGCAGCTGCTGTAGGGCTGGTAGTGCTTTCAAAGATGCTTTTAGCTTGCAGGGAGCCACAGACTGTATGTGGCAGAACCAGCCTCTGATAATATTTAAGCACAGACCACAGTATGTGGCAGAATAAAACTGCCTGAAGAAACCCATTAAAATAAGCAGCTGTTTATTCTGATGCTTAATGAGAAAGCAGTTAGAGTGATGCAATTTTACACTTAGTGAAACATTGAAGAGCTCTTCAAGGCAAACAACAGTAAACTGGGGTAATATAAGTCTTGTGTTTATCTAGAGCTTGCCTTCAGGTACCCTTAGAGCTTGTCAGCACAGAGGCCATGTGGAGCTCAGAAGTGTGAGACTGCTCAAGAGGGAAAACGAGTTGAACCACAAGACAGTAAAGCTTGGGGGGGCATTTCTGTCAGGTACTGGAACAACAGCTGTTGTTCTAAGCATCAGTTTTTGCTGTTGTTAACCTGGAACCCCTCGGGGTTTTTTTATTTTTGACCTAAAAACTGATGTGTGGAGGTCAAGACACTTGCTTTTAAAAAAACCAACAAAGTTCTTGGGTTTGGGGGATGAGGGTTGGGTAGAAGATGATTGTAATTATTTCAGTGGAACTCATAATAATGAAAGATGGTGCTCTAAAATGAACCTGCTCAAACTCACCTATTGGAGGTTATTTTTTTCTTTTTTTTTTCCTCCTAATTTACTAAAGGACTAAATTTTTAGGAAGCTTGCTAGAGTTGATTGCTTGTTAGAAATGTAAGGTCAGTGGCCCCTGTTACAGGTTGACTGGCAGTGGTTTAAACAGATCCTAGCAAAATGAAGCAGTGCTTTAATTGTAGCTGATGCGTTTAAGTTTAAATGAATCTTTGTTTCCTAAGGTCATTATGACACCAAGTGCAATTTCTTTTCTAAGGAAGTCAGGTCCAGGGATATTTTAGATTACCCTGAGAAAAGATTCTCATTTAGACTATGGGAATGAAACCACATATCTGTCAAAGGATTTGCCCCAGGTCACCTGAATTTAGCTTCATTATCTTAGCAGAGCCAACTTCCTTAAGAAAATGTGATTCATGATGGAGAGTTTCATTGGAGGATATGTGTAACTAACATAAGAGCTGCTTATGTACATATGTACATATATTTGCAGAAATAAATAAATCCTGATGTGAGGGTACAGCACTTGGAATAAATGCAGTGATGCCAAACTCTTGAGAGAAGAAGGGAATTTGGAAGATCCCAGAGGATGCTTCATCAGTGTCTGAAGTCGATCTGCAGCATCTGTGCACATGTGAGGACTATGTCACTCTGTCTTGGTTGCACCAGGCAGTGAGCCAAGGCTAGAAACCAGCACCATTCTGAGCAGTTAACACTTAACGGGAGCATGAAAAGGCGGCACTCGGGGCGGGAGGGCGCGCCGAGCGGGCCGGGCCGCTCCCACCGGGCGCGGCCGTTCGACAGCGAGCCGGGAGCGAAGGAGGGGAGCCGGCAGCGAGCCGGCAGCGGATACGCGTCCCTGGGCGGCGACGCGGGGCTGCACGGGACACACGGGACAGGGACCGCTCGGGACAGCGGCTCCCCGGCCGCGGCGTGCGCAGGGCTCGCCTGGCTAGCGGCACGGTCCTGCCGCGCCCCGCGGGCTGAAATAAAGCGGCGATGCCTCCCGTAAGGAATCG
>VXBQ01001962.1:0-30081 GCA_013400175.1 Phainopepla nitens | reverse complement strand
GGTTTAATGGCGGCCGTGGGCCCGCGCCGGGCCGCGGAACGAACCACCCGCACTGCTGCCTGCGCGCAGCCCTGCTCGCTCCTCTGCCTCCCTGCTCTGTGCAGCCACGCCTGCTCGCTGCCCTGGTTGCCTCAGTGGAAGTGTTCCAGGATTTGCCGTGCTTAGCGAAGTTCTTCTGGCGAACGGCTTATCTGGAGAACGGTTTGTGAGCCTCCGAATGCGCTGAGTGGGCATCTCTGGCGTAAGGTTTAGACTCTTCCCCTCTGCAGTTTCACTCGGGATATCTCGGGGGAACAGCTGACTTGGTGTGGTCATCCCGGAACTCAGCTGGTGGCGCACGATTCAGGCTTTTCCCAGCTTGTCCATTCACAGAGACTTCTTCCCAACAGTTATCTCCCGTTGTCATGCCACGTGGGATTTTTTTTTTGTATTTGCCATTTGTAGGCTTCCTGGTAGGTACACGGGATGTTGGTAGGATATTGGCAGTGAGGAGTACCTGAGCTTGTTTCTCTCAGCAAGCTTTTACGGATCCTTTAGAAGTAGTCTATGATCCGACAAGAAATTACAGAGCAGGGTGTAAAAACCACGTTATTACAAACAAATAAAAATTCCTAAACCTACAGGGCAAAACACACAGCCTTGTCCTTGAAATCCACATTACAGGCAAAGGAAAGTCTCTCTCTTCTGTTGCATGAGTCTGCTTTGCTTTCTCTAAGCAGGGCAGCATTGTGTCTCTGCCCTAACGCTTGGCTGGGCCCAGAAGTCATAAAGATGACCATTCTGCAGCCCAGGGTGAAGGTGATGGAACGTGGCTTCGTGCTTCAGTGCTGTGAAGAAGCAGAGCCCTGGCGGTGCCTTGGACGCGGTTCAGGCCTTTGGGCTGAGGAGGGCAGGATGGGTGGCAGGGTGGGTGGCAGCGTGGCAGGACGGTTTCTGCAAGGGTCCGTGGTGTGGCTGCTGGCCCCAGTGACAGGGCTCCTGTTCCCTGCAGGACCGAGGAGGCCGGGGCAGGGGGAGGGGTGTGCAAGGCACACGCTGCGCACGGGAACGCCGTGAGCGTGGGTGGTGAAAGGACTAGGAGGTGCTGGAATGGCCCTCACACCCTCGTGGTGCTGAGAATGGCTGATTTGTGTGGGCAGGTGGGAGTGAGAGTGAAGAGAGCCTCTGCTTTGCAGTGACAGCACCAGAGAAAGCCACAAGATGGACATGCGCTCCTGACAGTTTCACTTGGAGAACCCTCTCCCCAGCCCTGACCCCCACAGACCTCTGTCAACCAACATCACGTTTGACTTGAGTCCTCCTCTGCTGCTCATTTGCTGTTTTCTTCTTCCTCCCTCCAGTGCCAGCCTTTCCAGCCCCCATGCCAAACCCCCCGCCCTTCCCTGCGGTGCTGCCACGCCAGGCCATGGCATTCCACACGTGCAGTGGCTGGCAACCCTCCTGGAGGGGACAGCCCCTGCCAGCCAGGTGGACACTGCCAACCTCAGGACATCTCTGGTCTTCTCCCCTCCTTCCCTCTGCCCACACAGCCTTGACGCTTTTGACCTCGCTCAGGACACCCAGAAAACAGCTGACACACCAGCTAGAGACAAGCATGTAGTCTTCAGCAAAGCTGTGCCTCTTTCTGCTCACAGGTCTTTACCTTCCCTCCCCATCCCCTCCAGGGAAAGGTAAAATAACAGCTTCTCAACAGGACACAAAAGCACATTGTTAAGAAGGTGTGAGAGCTTGGGAGAGGGCCTGGAGAAGAGGCATATTCAAGTACTTGGAGAAATGAAGGAGAGACTTAAAGGGTAAAGAACAGAGAAAGTGAGACAGGGAAAGAAGGGAAGGAAGAAAGCTGTGGAGGGCTAAAAGTGAATGGGGACAAAAGCACAGAAGCAGAGGAGGACACAGGACAGTAGGTGAGCAGAGAACAGCACTGCTGCAGTAGCAAATGCAGCCATTTCGAGGACGAGAATGAGGAAGAGGTATCTCTTGTGCCCCCTCCACGGCCCAGTGCTTCTCAGTCCTTGGCTGTTTGCACTCCTCCAAGATCCTCAAGGTGCTGTGCCAAGTGGAGCTGTCTCTGGGGAGGTCCCAGCAGGGACCCCCTGTGGCATTGTCTTCCCTGTGCTCCCCCAGCAGAGGGGCCATGCTGTGGGGAAGGGTTTGGCCAGGACCTGCTCAGTGCTGGTGGAGAGAGACCACTGCAATGGGGGATTGCAGCAGGGGCAGGGGGTGACCCCCTGAGTTGGGGTGACCCCAGCACAGATTGGTCTGATCTGCGCAGAGTCAAATGCCTGTGACACAAGCATGGCTCTGGACCTTAGTGCTGGGCAGAGCAAATGCACCCTCTGCAGCAGGAACACGTTCTTTTCCTCTGGGTTTTGCTTCTTTTGGAAAATACATCAATTTTCACCAAGTACTTTGATGCTTCTCAAACAGATGCTACGGGCCAAGAACTAATTCTGTCTCCTCCCACCAGTCACTTGCTCTGAGCCACAAAACATGCCAGTCTTCTCTCATCTACCCTGTTCCAAGCTGCCATTTCCCCTTGGGAAGCCACAGCAAGAAAAGGGGATAAAATGCCAGGCCTCCATGCCCTCAGACCAACCAACCGCCTTGACACCCATGGCAGATCCAAGAGAAATCTCTGCTGACATCTCTTGAAACACGCATGCACTGACTCCACCATCTCTCCAGGAGTCTCTCCTTGCCATGTCTCCGAGTGATAGAAACAGGACCACAGCATGCCCCACACCTCCCCCCCTCCAAAATCCATACCCCGAGAAATCCTTCCCTCCCCAACACTATTTCCCCCAGGCAAGATACACAGCTGAGACACAAAAACGAGAGAAGGGAAGCTGAGGGACAGTCCACTGAGCAAAAAACAAACCGAGAATGGGGGCACTCTGGGGAGGATGGGGAGATGCCCCTGTCCCTCTCCGGCACACAGGGAGGCACACGCACGCCCGCACGCACTCACACTCTCACTCCCACCGAGGATGTGCCACGTGCTTCAGAGACAGGCCCGTGGTAGAGTCAAGGGTAGCAGGGGTGGGTTGTCTGTCCAGAGTCACCAGGTGACCGTGGAGGGGAGGGTCTTTCACAGGTTACTTTCGTGGTTTTCCTCTGTCTCGACAGTCATGGGGGGCAGCCCTCCGTTGTCGTTCAGACGTTTGGCCCTGTAGGTCTCATAGTGGATGTTGTGGGTCACTTCTTTCAGGTCCTGAAGGTGGGTCCTGCGGGGGACAAGGGTTGGGAAAGAGGATAGGATAGCCAATATCAGCACAGTAAGTATTATTCTTCTGAAGATAATTTTACTCCCCAAAATAAATGGAAGATTTTTTCAGTCAGTTTAGCTACTTATTGTTGCCCCTCTTTCTGTATGGATAGCGTGGGTGCCATCATACATAACTGAGAGCTGGAGCATCAGCATTTGAGAACACACAGGCAGGATGCAGGACAGGAGCTGAAATTCCTGGCTGGGCTTGCCAGTGCCCTGCCCTTCTCACACCTGTGCAGCCGACACAGCCACTGGCTATCCTGGTGTGTCAGAGCAGACTGGGGCTTTTCTGATGCAGTGGTGAGACAAGGAAGCATCAGGCAGTGTATCAGGTTCATTGCAGATCATAAGCTGCAGAACACTGCACTGAGGATCATCCCTAACTCCACAGACCGCCTAGGGGCTTGGATTGTTATAGCCTTTGTGATGATCATTTGGGTGGGATGTTTTTACTGAAAGACTTTGGAAGAGCACCTCTGCTGCAGAAGGTATTACAGAACAACGAGGAAAATAGGGTGATGTCAAAGCATTGTACCTGGCCAAATGTCGCAATGGCACCATACCCACAAGTGGAATGAGACACAGGGCTTTGGTTTTGAACTGTGTTTCTGTTAATTTTTTTTGTGTTGTTTTTATAGGGAAGAGAGGTGACCCTGGATCTACAGCTCTCCTGCAGAATTTGTGCAGAGGCAACTTCATGAAACAGAGTAGAAATAAGACAGGACAATGAAAGGTAATGAAATATGAAGCTTTTCACTTCCAACTCATATGTTCCAGCACATCCTTCCACCTGGAAGGAAACAATCTAGGATGTGGTAGTGACCTCTTTATTATGTTTTTGCAGCCTTAAAGGGATTTTTTTTTAACTCCCCTAATGGGAGCTTTTGCAACCTTGAGAGGGGTGGTAGTGTCCTGCTTTTCTCCAGGCACCCAGCTCACACATGAAAAGTAGCACCGACCTGACATAGTGGTCATGTCACTAAGAGAGGCACTAGAGTATCTACCCTTTAACTCAATCCAGTTCTACACCACATAAGCTTTCACTGGCTGAAATTTATTTCCCTTTAAGTAGGGGCTATTTCTTTCTGAGTGGATCTCAGGAAGACTCCCAGCTCATCAAGAGCAAACTGGTGCATGACCATGACCTTACCTGATGACAAAATCTCGAAGTAGGGCAAATTCACAGTGATTGAGGTTTTCCACTGAAAAGAAAGCAAGCAATTGTTACATTTGATTTTTTCAACAGCCCTTTTGTGGTCATAGAGCATGGGAATGTCACTGCCATGGGGGCAGGTTCCAAGTGGGTAGAGCTTGCATACTTCAGAAGGGACAGACTGAACAGTCTGAACACCACACTGTTGAGCATTGGGGAGACACACTAAGAGATGCTGAGCAGTCACACATGAACTTTCATTTGAAAACCAAGGCAACCTCAGGAGCTTAGCTTCACACACCACGGTGTTCAGAGTGGCTCCAGCTTCTGCCAGGTGGTGATAGTGGCACCATATTGACCATGGCACAGCTATTTGAGAATTCTCCTTTTGCTTGGTTTCAAGATGTTTGTCACAAATGGGATGGGAAGGTGGCCACATGACATGCTATCTAGACCCTTGTCTATTACTGTGATCTGCAGACAATACTTTCAACTTTCCATAAGCAAAAGGTTTTTTACCTTCAATGATCCCCCAAGGTGTTTTCCTGCCCAGGACTCTTTTGCCATTCACTTGGTACTCCTTGTCACTGCCCACTACTGCAAAGGGCATGCTTTCCTGCTGGGGAGAGACACGTGGGAAGATCCATTGAACCCATTCCAGAGACCAGCACCACCACGGTTCCCCATCCACCTTTTCCACCTCTCAGCTCAACAAACACAAGGCCTTCTCTGAGGGAAGGGATTCTCCAGAGCAAAACTTCACTGGCTGTCCCTTTCACCCCTCAGTGCTATCCTTATCTTGCTTTCTAGGTGTCCTTGCACCCCAACAAGCTCAGTGGGTAGCTTGCAGTGGTGCCAAGGGCTCAGGAGCTGGGGCACAGCTTTCCTGCACCTATTTCCAGCATTTCTGAGGAGGGGGATGACCAGAGAAGAAGTACCTTAGCATAACCAATAGAGGGTCTGTCAGCCCAGAGCTGCTCATATGGATAGTTTGAGGTGAGTATTTCTCGCCAGATGTGTAGCTCTTCACAACAGAAAGACAGGACTCAAATAATCCTTCCCTATAAGCCACATGAACATTCATCAAGTTTAGTGGCTGAAATTGTACTGAGAAAAGCCAGAAATGGAGTAAGGGTGCAGCTTTCCTGGGTTGTAGGGCAGTAGGTGAGGCTATTGGGGACCCACATATCTCTAAGCACAGGGAGAAACTATCTGTTTCCAGAGCACAGAGTGCAGGAGACTCTGCAATCCATAGGATTGTGCAGATGTTCATAGGTTTACTCTGCTTTATAGATATCCCTGGAAAGAGACTGCAATTATCACAGGAATGGAGAATAAAAAGCAGTTTATTTCTTATGTGTGAGGGCAATGATGCTGAAGTGCAGAACAAAATGTGGTGCCCTCCTTATCCTCCCTTCCCCTCCCACAATAAAATGTTTCCTACCCTGATTTTGTCGTTCTCTGTTTTATCCTCCAAGTCCTCATCAAATTCTTTCTGGGGATAAAACTCGATCCCATTTACTTCTAGTTCCTTGCGTACCTAAGCAGAGAGACATTTTGGAGCAGAAAGCAGCACAAACCTGAAGGGAAGGCAGTTGGCAAGGCCAGGCAAACACATCTGGGACATCCTTCCAGTGGGCAGAAGCTGGAGGAATTGTCCCAAGGAAGTGCACAGTAAAGTGAGGACACAAGGCAGCAACGATGAGTCTTTCCTCCCAACCTCAGTTACTTGTCTGGCTCTCTAGTTCCCATGGCAGAACATATCACAAGACGTCACGGGCATACACACGTTTCTTCCTTCTCTAACAGATGCCCTCAGAGATATAAACAGCTGCATCTTTAGGACTTACCCACCAGCCCTGCACTGGACTCTGTGCACACCCTGGGGACTGCACTGCAATCCCAGGAAGAAGGATACCGCTCATTTCTCCCGCCTCCAAGACAGGGCAGGGAAGGATCCCATCCAGAAGAGGAGATACTCACTCTTTGTTTGAATTCGGTCTTCTCCTCCAAGGTCATGGTGTCAGCCTTAGCAATAACGGGGATGATGTTCACTACCTTGCTGAGATGTTTCATGAACTCCAGGTCCAAAGGCCGCAGGCTGCAGCCCAAGAAGGAACAAGATGGAAGGGGTCACTTTTTACCTCCTCGCCTTTCATCCTAATGACTGTCCAAGCATCAGGGCACCAGTGAACCCTCCCTTGTACATACCCTGTTTGCTGCCACCATGTTCTCATTTTCTTCTTCCCATCCGTTCTGCCCTCTCCCAAAAACCACAGTGGCATTTCTCCCACTCTTGTCATCTTAGACCCTTTCAAGCCCCACAGCACCCACAGTTAAGCTAAACAGTGGCCAGCTCTGCTGGCAGGACCCCTGGATCCATGTCTGAGGTGCAGCAGTGTAGGGTATGTATCTGGCACAGAGGTACCAAGGGCTGGAGGAAGGACGAGGGACTGTGTACATACGAGTGGCCCGTAGGGGAGATGAAGTAGAGGCAGCAGTGCACGCGCGTGTCTGGAATTCGTTTCTTCCTTGCAATATTCACCTCCTCTTTCAAAAACTTTTCATATTGCTCATTGATGTATTTCTCAATAGGCTCCCAGCTGTTAAAGTGGGAGAGAGAGATGATTAGACAGGTACAAATCTCTTCGTGTTCCTGCCTACAGTGTTCCCAGCTCTGACAGGAGCAAAGCAGTCTCAGGCATAAAAAAAAAAAATCCACCTCAAGCATCTCACCATCAGCACAGATGATTAAGCATTTCTATAACTGGGCACAGAAATAAGCACTCACCATATAATATGAGCATAGCCCCAGTCACACATACAGACCCATGGTTTCACAGTCCCATGGCCCCCATTATCAGCCCCCCGAGTGCAATAGGATCCCAGATGCTTCTAAGGGCCAAGCAGATGACAACCACTCATATACCATCCTAACTTCAACCCCTTCTGGGACACAAGGCCTTGACCTTGTAAAACTCACCAGTTCTCATTGTTGATCTGGTCCCCAAATCCTGGTGTGTCAATCACCGTCAGCTTCATTTTGACACCACCTTCTTCAATAACTGGGGGAGAAATTGCAAACAATCATACTCCTCCCTGGGGACCTGCTCTACCATGAAACATGTCTCTGTGTCCCACAAGGGAACAAGAGAGCTTTGCCATCATCTCTGCCCAGCAAACATGACCAGACCAGGTTGTGTCATGCCTCAACAGTTATGACCCTCATTTGCATGTCTGACCCCAAATTTTTGTAATATTTACACAAAAGCCACCTTACACCACTCTGCCACAGGAAAATGGATTTGTGCTCAGTCTGTGGCCCAAAGGTAGTACCTACCTTAACACAACTTCTCCTCTTTAATGCTTCATCCTGAATCGGAGATGATGCTCGTTACCCTGCGTCACTGTAGGAGTTGTGCTGATGCTTTGTGAGGAGGTGTGCACTACCAGGCTTGGGATGGGACCCAATTGAACTTGTATAGCTTATTAAATGTAACTTCAGGTGAAAATTACTTACAGCAAGGCTTAATGCACAACTGCAGACTAATGTCTTAGGGGATGAAATCCCTCTAACTATTTCTCTAACCCTCACTTTTGGCTGTGGCATCAGGGGCATTCCAGTTTAAGAAAAGCCTTGTCTGTCTCTGAGGCCGTCTAAAACTGTCCTTTAGCTTCCTATGGAAAAAGGGCTGCCTAATACCAAAGAACTATTTGCATAGACTGCTGGGATCTTCTGCAAGATCATGCTGAGGCATCAGTATTGCTTCCACCCCCAGCAGCCTGGCTCTTACCATGCCCAATGGCTTTGATCTCCACTGTCTTGGGGATCTTCTCCTCTCGGTTCCAGCCTGAAGATTTGCGGCTCACCTGGGATTTGAAGAGGGTGTTTACCAGTGTTGACTTTCCCAGTCCGCTCTGACCTGAGGATTGCAGAGAGGAAGCTTGTGACATTTGCCACAGCCTGGTGATGACAGCAGGCCCAGGGAACAGAGCCAGGCTGGCAGGGGAAGGGGCTGGAGGTGCCTCCTTGCCTTGTGCAGGCTCTGTTTTCCCTCAGAGTGACTTCTGTCTGCTCCCTCATGCCCTCCCCACCGGGCTCACTCTCCCACCTGGCCTCAGGGGACAGTCCCTGGCCATGGTTCTCAGTCCCTCAGCTGGTCTCTGCCTACCTACAACCATGATGTTGAAGTCAAAACCCGTCTTCATGGTTTTCTTGCGCATCTGCTCAATTATGGTGTCAATACCGATGTAGCCCAGCAAGCTGGCGTTGATGCCCATGGGTTTCATTGGTACGACGGGTTTTTGTCGCGGCTCTGGGACCAGCTCAGACATGGCTGCTTCGTTTTTGCTCTCCACTGGTCCTGCATGGGGACAAAGATTGAAAAATCATCACTGAGGTGTAACAACAGCCTCCCTGCTGACCTGTCACAGGGGCTGAGGGCAGCTTTGAGCAGCCTTTTCAAGGGCTATTGAGGATAACTGAATGTCAAGATTTTAGTGGTAAGGCTCATCATGGAGGAACATCTACTTGGGTTTCCAGCCAAGACACTCTTCTATGTATCACTCCAGATGAGGAGGTGAAGTGGGGTTCATTGAGAATGCAGTGTATTGATGGCTACTCCAAACAGCAGGAGCAGGAACAGCGTGGCTGGCTGGGCTGATAATCAGGTGCCCAAAGCTCCAGGTGTGTGTCCTTGCTTTTGTCTCCCAGTTCTCAACAGGATCACCAGTGTTTTGCCTCTCCAAGTTCACCACAAAATTAGTGATGGAACAGACTTAAAAAAATTCTGTGTCAAGTCCTGGCATTGAAACAGAGTTTGGGATGTACCATGAGGACTTGCAAGCTTGGCCCTTGCCAGGGGTGGCTGCGATGCTGGCTGTGGTGCACAGGCTGAGTTCCTCAGAGGAAGGCAGTGGTGGAAGTGAAAGCATGGCTGTAACCTCTGTGCTTGCCTCCCACCCACAGACTAATGGTTTTTGTCATACTCAAGAAACTAATCATCATGATCAGAAAATTAATTATCTGCATCTTTCCCTCCACATCTCTGCTTCCTCACCTCCTCCATGTAAAACAACCGGGTAGAAAGAAAGCCCTTAAGGCTTTCCAGCCTCCCTGATTTTTTTTGGGTGATGGCACACATTGCTAGGGGCAGGCCTCACCATTTGTCTCTGTCTCATTAGTGAGTAGCTCCCACCTACTGCCAGGAAGAAGCAGAGTTTGGGAGAGGACAGGGCATGGAAGAAAAGCTCTAATTGGTGGGGAAGGGAGGCGTGAGGGATGAATCTGGAAAGGAAGATGAAGGGGATAGGAATCAAATACCTTTCATATACAAGCCAGCTGCAAACTAGAGTTTCTCCACTCTAATTACTTTACTCTCCCAATGCTTTGTCTCATTAGAGGGTTATTTTTCCAGGACAGAGACAGAATGCATTTTTGCTTGGTAAGTACTTCATTTGTTTTGGATGCCACTTCAGTTCAAGTATCTCACACTAAATTATCCCTTTCCATCATTTTGGCAGAGTTTTTTCCTCCACTTATCAGAATCCACTGGCAGCAGAAAAGAACATGAGCAGCCAGGCAGGCGACTGCCATTTGGTGGTGACACATGCCCCTCTTTACAAGGAAAATGACTCAGAAGTCACTGGGCTGGGGACACTGATGGCACCAGTCTGGGGTCCCTGTGACAGCTTAGTCAAGTTGGGCAGAGACAGACTGAGAAGAGGTAAGAGAGATTTTTTCAAGGACAGGGTTAGGCTGCAGCAGGCTCCATGGCTGAATGGGGACCCTGCCTGGCATTCCCCCATCAAAGCTCCGGTGCTAACACAAGGGCTGCTCTACACAGTGAACATTTTACATTTTTTATTAGCTGTAATACCCCATTATCACATGCTAAGGAAAGGCCCTGTAGAAGGGCCACCCTTGTCAGGGAGAAGGGTGCCTCCACTCAGCTCCTTTTCACTGCTTGGCAAGTCTTTTATATTAAACTGGGAGAAGGAGCTTTCCTCTGTTTGAGACGATGGTAGCACAGCCACTCATGTACAGCACTGTGGCTGAAGGCCACGCTGAAGGCTCTTGTGCCACCTCTGTTCCACCTTGCCCACACAGGAGAGGTCAATGGGAGGATGGCCCCCCTCCTGCTTTTGCCCACCGAGTGAGAGCTTCCTGGACTATCACCACCCTCTCCTGAAGCAGCGAGCAGCACCCTGGGGGAACCAGAGCACAAGATGGACCATTGGATTGAGTCAGACTGGCAATTTGGAGCACCTCATGCTGCCGGGCAGCTGCTGGAGGAGGCAGCCTGCCAAGCCAAGTGCTTCTCAGCTGCAATCCTCTTACACCCATCACAACTAGTATGTGCCTTTCCTGCTGATGAAGCATCCCCTGAGGCTCCTGTTGTCTTTTTTCAGCTTTATCAAAGCTGATGTCAGCCAGGAAAGCCCATCTCTTTGGTACAGCACAGGGGGCCAGCTCTCCTGCACCCTACCCTTCACTCGTCCTCTCCCAGGCTGCCCACATCACCTGTATCATGGTTGTGTGGCTGTGCCGTGTCCCTTATGCTGCTGCAGTGCTCTCCATACACATCCCACACCGCCCTGCTGGGCTCCTACCTAGCCCTAAGAGTGGAGAAGAGACAGAGAAACGGAACGATGAGGGAACTAGGGACGATGCTGTGGCCCCAGTGAGGCACATGGCTACTGGAGTAAATGGGGGTAAATAAACCCCAAAGGTGGAAGGGAACAGGTCAAGATGGGAAGAAAGCCCAGCTGAGCAGCTGCATGGGATGGGTGCAGGACATGGGCCATGTGGGCTGTGACCCTTTCACTGCCTGGGGGTAGGTTGTCCTCAGGGAATCTTTGCCCTCTCCTTTATTCCTTCAACCCTTTTTCTTACATAGGGAGGAGGAAGGAGGGAATTTGCTGTCAGCCTCAAGGCTCACTGAGAGGTTCATAACTCATCTCTCAATCTCACCAAGGAAAGCTTTGCCCAGAGACAGCAGATGTTGCTAATTGCTGTGGACATCATAATACAAAATCATTCCTTTGCAAGCTTCACTGTTGGAGCCAGGAGCTTGCAGTAACTTAGGGCAGATACTTCAGATTCAGGTTCTTGGGCAGCTGTAGAAAACCCTGAGACCAGGAGAAAAGATCCCCAGAGGTCTCCTTAAATATATTTCCTGGATTTTATATCAGAACATTCAAGGTGTCAGGGGAAACCCCCTACCTTTGTCCTTTAGGTCACTTGCCTTCCTCTCTGTGTGGGGTTCCTTCCCATACAGCTTCAGGCAGGGAAGCCCCCATTTTGCAGAAATTTTCCTGTGCCTCATCTTTCTGCATATGACTTTTCACCTTCTGCCTCCCACAGGCTATTCAAGGAGCCAGCTGAGAAGCAAGCCTGCCAGGGATGTCAGGGTGTGCAAAACAGACCAGAGCCGTAAGAGGCACCCTGAGACATGAAACATGCCTGCCTGCTCTCCTGGGAGTGGCTCTGTTTTATGTGCACTAAAGCTAATGCTGCTAGAAAGCCTCCTGAGCACAGTGAGTGGCTGGTCAAGGGGTGGCATTGTGTGTCCTGGGCACATCCCATAGCCCTCACAGCTGTCCCCTGCAATGAATGCACAAGAGGGCACTACAGCCAGTACAGCTGATAATGAATAGAGGGGTAGCCAAGGTTAACCACTTACATCTGCTGGTTGCAAGGTCCCCTTTTCACTGCTGCTTTGTTCTGTGTGCTAAGAGAAGCTCATTTAAGAGGGCAGTAGCTGGTGATACTCCCTGCTGCCCAGATCTGGTAGGAGGTGGCCCTGGGCTGGGCTGTTTGGGGATAATATCTGGCTCACAGGAGATGCTCCATGTGACCAGGCCAAGGAAAGGTGCAGCTTTTGAGGCAGGGACAGACAGAACCAGAATGAGTGCCCAGCGAGGTCCCCATGGTCCCAGCTGGCTCCTGCTTCTGACACCCACTGATCCACCCCAGAACCTCTTCCTGGAAGGCTGGCATATGTGGCCAGCAGCAGACACCACTACTGCAGCTCACCCTTCATGCTCTGAGGTTCGCAGGAGCTGTGTGGGGACAGAGGTGTCCCTGCAGGTCCCTTAGGGGCTCAGGTAGTGGGGACTAACATCTACCATGTCCCAATAACCCAGATACAGTCACATCCCCTCCCCCTGCCTTCCCATCCTTTGTCTGGCAAGAGGGAGGGAAAGCTGCAAACAGTGCTCACCACAAACCAGCTTCCAGCAAGGAAAAGCTATTTAACCCCCATGTAACACATGGATGGTTTTGCTGCAGCTCTCCCCCAGTGTAGCACAAGGTTGTCCCTCTGCAGCTGGAGGCAGTGATCCTACATGCATCTCACCCCAGCCCCTTCCACCCATGCGGTCCTGGACCCACAGTCCAACTCCCTGTAGACATGGAACAGGGAGGAGGGATGGGTTCAAAACCTGAAGGTAGCTGGCAGAAGCAGGCCATCAAAGGGTGATGCCAGGTTCCAGGAAAGAAAGCAAGCAGCTGCTTCAGCAGTACAGCCTCCCTGGAGCTCGCGGGCATCAGAACCTGCCCCTTGCTTCAGATCTGCAGAGATGCTGGACTGAGCATCTCTCCACTGAAAAAATACCTTTCCCTCCTCATCAGTTCCCATGATGACCCCAGCTGTGCAGGGCAACAGCTGAGCCCTGCCGGATGTACTGCCCGACCTCAAAGCAAAGAACAGAACCATTCTTCTTAACAGAGCTTTTTGCCTGGCTTGAAGATCATCTCAGTCCTCTGGGCTGCAGCAGCCTTCCCGACAGCAATCTTTCTGCCCCTCAGCACTCTGCAAAGGGCTCGGGAAAGAGCCCAGCAGCAGTGAAATCTAGGGCAGCGTGTGCCGAAGCCTCTCTGGAGATGCAGAAGCTGGAGGTGAAGGAGCTGGGCACATCCCCAGCCCAGCCACCACAGCCCCAGCCATGCCCTTGGGGCTGCTCTCCAGCCACACAATCCTTGTCCCACGTCCCAGCTCACTCCCTGGGTGGCACAGCTGTATCACAAGATGAGAGGATGCTGAGCACCCCTGGAACAGGGTACCCACACCACCACAGCTGCCTGTGCTCCTGCCTGCATGCCTGCTGGCTCCTGTGCAGATGCCCAGGGAGAGGCACAGGACATCCCCACTGCCTGTCACGGGCAAGGGACAAGCCAGGTGCCAAGGAGTTTGTGGGCACTCCCCAGCTGGATTATCCCTTCCTTTCAAAGCAGTGCCTGACACTAGCTACTCCCCATCAGCACCACAACCAGCCCTGCTCCTTCTCCTTCATACAAGACTGCTGCCACCAAAAGGAAAAAAACAGAGGAAAGACAAAGCCAGGACCAATTTCCCCCGCTGCCCATCGGGGTTATCCCTCCCCCATGCCCAGAGCTGGGCAGCGTGGGGGCACGGCAGAGGATGCCTGCGCAAAAAGCCCCAGCGGTGTCCCTCCGGCGTTGCCCAGCCCTGCCAAGCCCGGAGCATCCTACCTTTGAACATGAAGCTTCCTTTGTCTCCGAATCCTCTCCCAAGGGGGTGGGTCTCCCCCCACTTTTCTAGCCTGACGCTGATGAAGTGGCACGGTGGGCTACAAGGCTCCACTTGCTTTTACCTTTGTCTTTCTTCCCTGTGTCCTCTTCTCCCCCCTCTCTCCTTCCTTCTCCAGTGGCTATTTCAGCAGAGCGGGGATGCTGGTGCTGCTCCTGCTGCCATCGTCATGTGACCTGAATATTAAACATCTCCGCAAAATCTCCCCCCGCGCACCCTCCCCCGGCTCCATCCCAGGCCCCCGGCTCCATCCCCAGCCCCCGCCAGCCTCCCTGACATGCGGGGGCTGGGGGGCATGGCCTCGGTGTTGGAGGGGCCCCTGCCGATGGGGCTTCCATGTCCTGGAGGGGCTCTCATTGCACACCCACACCCTACAGGCCTTTTCTTGCCCTTTTCCCTCTCAATCCCCCAGCCTTTTCAGCATCTCTGCTTATTTAGGGAGAGGCGTATTTAACCCTTCACAGCTTAGTTCCGGCGGGGCTGAGAAAGCGTGCTCTTTGCCCCTAGGTATTTCGTGAGATCAGGGGATTGCAAAATCTTCTGCTTTCCCAGAGGGGAGGAAATTGGGAATGTTTTGGTTCATCAAAAGCTATTTGCCCTTCAGCTTTGCCTGTGGAGGTGTGAGAAACCTTTTCTCCTCCAGCACCATGATTCCTGGCAGTCAGCCCAAAGCGCAGAGGCAGAGCCAGCGCTGTCTGCTCTGCATGCATGTACAAACACGTGTGCATGTGTGTGCATGTGTGTGCAGAGCAGGGACAGGTTCTCCCACTTGGACCATGTTGGGGTACACAGGTCACATCCCCATGTGCTCTGGGAAGCACCTCCATGTGCCCTGTGGATGTTCTGTGCGTAGACAGCCATGTAGATGCCTCTGGCTGCTGTGCATCTTTGGATGGGGATGCCCTTGCCCTGCTTTGCATTTCCTTCTCCTACATTTGTGAGCCCTGGCCCCAACAGATGCTGTGTCCCTGTCACGCTGTGCTGGGACACCAACATCTGGGAATGCTCTGACCTTCCAGTCAGTGGGATGACAGGAGCACCACAAGACCACCACAAGACAACTCCCCTGGGTGGGGGCCGGGCTGTGAGATGCCTGGCAGACTTGGCAAGGGTTTGGGATTCATGTTTTTGCAGTGCTCTGGGACAAAAAGGAAACTGCACCCACTGCAGGTAAAAGGAACATTTAGAACTAATTGTCAGCAGTTATCCCGGGCTAGGCTGAGCAGCGGACAGGCTGGTTTCCGACAGACAGACGGGCAGGCATTCCGGCACCCAGGAAATCTCCTGACACGGTGAACGGTGACCACAGTTGCCTGTCTCCCTGCTGGCTGCCAGCCTCACAAACACGCGGGCTGTCCTCCTACGAGCTGTTGCCCACCGACGATTCTGGTGTGGGTCAAGAGGAAATCACTCCAAGGGGAGGAAGCCCCTCATCCTCCCTCTCATCACCCTGCCTCTCCATGGGTCCTGCCCCATGCCGGGCTCCGTGTCATCACCAAGGGACCCCTTGGTGCCTCCCTCCCTCCCTCCCTCTGCCCAGCCATCCCGCCAGCGGAGACCCACCGGAGCGTGGTGGGGCGCAGGACACCCCCATCTTCGCCACCGGCGTGGCCTCGGCCCCGCCAGAGCCGCCGTGTCGCTGGGGCGCCTCGGCCGCCACGGGCCGGGGCCGAGGAGGGATCGGGGTGACGGGGGCCGGGCCCCGCAGCCGCTCCCAGGGGAGCGCCCCGCCAGCCCGGCGCAGGGTCACCGAGAGGCAGCTCCGCTTCGTGGAGGCAGCGACACCGAGGGGACTGTCCCGCCGCCGAGGGGGGGCCGGGATGCGGCTGGGGCTCCCTGGGGCCGACGGGCAGCTGCGATGAAGGGCGATGTCCTCCTCCATGGCGGTGACCGGGGGCTGGACGCAGAGGTGCGAGGGCTGGGGGGCCCGGGCTGTCCCTGCTGTCAGGGCTGTGGTGTCTCGGGGCGCGGAGCTCCCCGGGGCTGCTGTCATTGACGTGCTTGAGCCCCCACCTCCAGCCCTGTCCGGCCAGCCCGCCTCCAGCTGCGACAATGGGGCCCTTGTGGCCTGCGTGGCTCGCTCCCACGCTGGGTGCCATGGCCACTCCTGCCCCTGCCAGCACCTTCCTGACCTCAGCATGGGCAGCTCCACAACACGACCCCCTGCCCTGCTCCCATGGCAGGAGGTGGAGGAGTGATGCAGACCTGCCAGGTCAGGCCTGTGCTGCCTGCTTCCAAGGACACTGGGGTATTTAAAAAAAAAAAAAATTCAAATGTTTTCCCTTTCTCTCTTAGTTTTTTCCCCCTCAAATGGCATATTCCAGTGCAACAATTTATATCCCACAGCACAAGGTCAATGGTCACTTGTTGGATGTTTGTCCAAGTTGATGCTTCACTCCATTATTCTGATTTCCTTTTGCTTCTTCATCATTATGATGATTGTTTCTTAATTTTGCCAGCTTTGTGGCATTTTCAGGGTCAAGATGGATTCAGCTTGCCACTCTACACCTTCCTCACTGTAAGAGACTTTGATGGGCAACACAATAAACAAGAAGGAAAGGAGAAAGGTGTTTTGGTGGGATGGGATGAGAATATGAATGGTTTGGTTGGCAAGTAGGAGCAAGGAGAAGGAGAGACAGGCACTCACAGCATGGGAGGGACAATAGTTGCATGACTTCAGGTGACCAGGCCTGAGAGAAGTGAAAGAGGAATCACCATCCAATGACCCACATCAAGCCACTGGGAATGCTAGTGGAAGGCAGAGCTCAGGACAGTATGAGTTCTGTGCTTCCTTAAGGGCAAAGAGACAGAAAACATGAAAAACAACCCCAACCTGATACTGTGTAGTATTTCCAGTGCTAAGTATCTTCTCTGATTTTTATGCAGTTTAATTCAATATCTGTGACTATTTCCTTCTCCCCTAAGGTCTTTCTGGCTGCACAAATCCCACAGAGGAGAAACAACCTCAGTTTTCAGGCAGTGTTTGCCTTGGGCTTAATTATTCCCCAATAGCCCAGCAGTGTAGCTGGCACAGGAGCCAGGCTGATGGAGACATACCCTGTTGGAAAGGAAACTTCACTGCAGACTGACTCCTTGCTGCCTGCCCAGAGCTAGAGGGAGGCAGCTCCCAGGGGCAACAACAGGAAAATAAAGTGTCAACCATGCAGTTTGTCACACTTCCACTGGGGAAGCCTTTGACACTGCTGACAATAAAGTCCTTCATAGCCATGAAAAATACCTGGCTTAATGTTGATTGTGTCAGGACTAAACAGCACAAAACATAAGCCAGAGGAGATGAACAATTAGTTTCTCTCTAATCCAGCCCTCACCGAGTTGCTGTCTTCTTTTGCTCAGTTTCTTTGTTGAGTCATGGGCAGAGTGGAGGTCAAAACAGGCACAACAGCATGCAGAAAAAGGGAGAGGAGACCTCTGTGAGTGGAGGCTCCCCTTCCCACAGGGATGGTTTAACTTCTTCCTGACTGCTCCAAGCCCCTCAGCTCCAGTGGAGAGGTTTTTATGCTACCCCACATAGCTCAGCTATGTTCATTTGCAGGGCAGTCCCACCTATCAGAGTCAAGGTGAGGAAGCAGGTTTCCAAGCTGGCATTTGGAGATATGGCTGTGATGTGCTAGAGGGCAGGGAATGTGAGCCATGCAGCTGAGGGGGGCATATCAGACAATGCAACCCAGCCCCTTGTCATTTCCATTTCACAGTTCCAAGTCATGAAAATGTATCTGTTTCAGACTACACCTGCTCTTTGTCTTTGCTTGCCAGGGCAAGTATAACTTTGGCCACAGCAGTAATCCCATTCACTGCATTTCCCTGCTGAATGAGACTCCCCAGTTAGGGTACTTGCATCATGGTGTCTGTTACTTGGTTGAATGAAAGGACTCTTGAATTGTCCTGTCTGAAACAGAGCCAGAAAGCTCCTGCCAGTGTGCCTGGTTTTGGTGTGAAAAAGAATGGTAATGCAATTGCAGTCTGGTAGAGGGTATGTCTCAGAAAGACCCGGGATATTTGCAGGATGTCCTGATCCATTCCTTAGAGCTAAAAATTAACTTTCACGCCAAAAGAATTACCGACTTTCAGGCTGCACCTGTGCTTTGAGCCTTTGTTTGCCAGGGCAAGCAAAACTTTGGGCACAGGAGTAATCCCACTCACTGCGTTTCCCTGCATAAATCACTCAGAGGAGCCAAATGAACTTTCCTTCTTTCTTTGGGAATGGAGGAGAAAACTTCTTCCTCCCAGATTCACAGGTGAGGCTGAGTGACACAAGCCAGGAGCTGTGGCAGACTTTCACAGCTGGCCTGAGGAACCCCTGCTTCTGAAAGGAGCCTTTGGGGACTAGAGCACAGAGCCATAACAATGGAAGGACGTTGGAAAGGTGGGTTGCCAAGATACTGGCTGGCCCAGGTGATGGCACAGGATGCACAACATGTGCACATAGGATGGTGGCACTAGCTAACATACCTGGGATATGCAGGAGTGGGGCACACAGGATCCCTCTGTGTCCAGAGCATTCACAGGTAGCACCATTGCACCCACATGCATGCAAAGGATGGATGTTGGGGTGGGAGGAGAGGAGACACAACCTCCTGCCACAGGCTCCTTGCTCTCTCAAACCTTCCTGTACACAATGGGCATTGCACTGGGCTGGCAGGGAGAGATAGGATGGGAATATGCCTCTCAGCCCCGGCTTCATACCTCACTTTGGTGGCTGGTCATCACTGCAACAGTGCAGAAAGTCTATAAACATGTGATTTTGTGCCTGACCCACATTATACACCTTGGGTCCAGAAAGCAAAGGTGGTACAATTTAGATGGCAAGCTCAATGTTCCTTCTCAGAGACATGCAGGGAAAAAAAGGGCTGAGGGATGCTTCACAGCTTTCACTGGGAAACAATTAAGGAAGAGCCTATCCAAGCTGTAGGGCTCTGCAGTGCAGGGGACTGAACAAGTGCAAGTTGCTTCACAGACTATCCCATCTCCCTCCATGACAGAGGAGCAGAAGGTCAGGCAGATCAGGAGCACCTCATGTGGTAAGTCAGGCAGCACCCCTTCATGGAGAGCTGCAGAACGTTCTCAGCTTGACACAGGACTTGCATAAACCTCTTTGATAAAGACCTTTAATTTCAATGTGGTGCATCTGGAATGGATGTATGGATGGATGTTCCTCATCTCCCAAACAGACACAGAATGGGTGTGCATTTAGCAAGGATAAAGGCATTCAATCTCCGAGGCTCACTGAGCCCTAGGTCCCTCTGCATGGAACTTCAGCAAGCTCACCATCCTAGCACCAAGAATGGGTGCTGGGAAGAGCTCAGCTGAAGCAACAATTTGTATTGAAACCCCAAAATACCCCTTGGACGTAGACAGACTGTGTTTGATTTAACCTAGGGAATAGGAGTACAAGGGTCTGTATCCCTTTGCAAAACCTGGTACCTTTCCTACTGAAGGTCCTGTCAAGATGCCAGGCAGCTCAAACTCAAGGGATTAACAAGGGATACTTCATTTGAGTGGTTTGTCAGTCTTGGCCATAGGAAGGAGCAGAAGTCCTTGGCTGTCTGAAGAGCTGTGAGCACACAGGAAGCCCCAGCCACACAAATCTTGACTAAGAAGCAAAGGGGCAGAATGGCGAGTGATGAGTACGAGACCCAGAGCACAGAGCAAAGTGATGACCAGCCCCACTTTTACCAGGGCATTCCTAGTGAGGCTTGTGGTCTGCTGCCTACCCAGGAGAGATTCCTCTGGCTGCAATGGGCAGCTTGTCAGACCTCAGGCACCCCAAATGCCAGGTTGTCCCGAATCATCAGTGTCTTCCGAAGGTCTCGCTCCATGATTGGCCTCTGTGTTCGCCACTTATGGGCTTCCTGCAGTCCTGGTTCAAAGTAGTAAATGCAAGCTCCGAAGCCCACCAGGATGAGAATGGAGATCATCAGATACACGGGCACAAACCAATCCAAGAAGTGGGGCATTGCTACCGGAGAAAAGGAGAGAAAGCTCATGCAGTGAGAGCACCCAAAACACACCTCCACCAAGACTGATCACAAGACATCTGCCTCGTCAGCAGTGCCCAGTGCCTCCTCGCAGCCCTGCTGCACCTGGTTCATGCTTGGTTGCACATGAAGGCACCTCATCCACTGGGAGAGGTCAATGCATTTGGGTCATTGCTGGGACCCCTGCACAGAGTGTCAGTCCTCCTCCCTCCCCACGGAGCTTGCTTGCCCCCAACCCTGCTGGCAGTGATCAAAGGTAGGCAGTGGGTAAATACAGCTGCTTCTCACCTCCTGCTTGAGGGGAAAATCTGCCTCCCCTGACACTCCAACACCCCTTTGAATTCCCAGTCTGTGCTGATCTGGCTCAGGACTGAGCCCTCTCTGCACTCACTGCACCTCTATTTCATGTCCTGTTTTGCCAAGGCTCAGAGTCCTTGGTTCAGCATCAGTCTGTGAGCAGACCCAAGATCCCTCCACCACATCAGCTCTTGTGCAGTAGGGGACACTCACCTGTAGCAGCTGATCTGCCTTGCCAAGAACCCCTGGCCAGCCAGGTGCGAGCTCAGTCCGGAGCAGCGTTGCCCTGGGGGACACAAAACAACACCACATTGTGTGATTGCTGCTGGCTCAGTGCTAGAAATGGGAGAGCAGGAAGGACCAAACCTCTCCTTGTCCAGATGTCAGGGCTGAAGATTTCTGGAGGGATGGACAAATAGGGTCCCAGCCCCATAGCCTGCTGGTGCCCTGGCACACTCTCTCCCCATCATTATGGCCCTGCTGATGCCATGCTTAGGGCATGCACCCTAACTTAGGGCCATTTAAATCTGTAATGGCATCACATTTGAGCCTGTCCCTTATCCCCATCCTTTGGGAGGGAGAGAGCAACCCACATTGCAACCCACAAAGGTGCCCAACCTGTTTAGCTGTGCTGCTTGCTCTGCACCAAAATGCCAGCCAAGGTGGCAAGGATCATGCAGGGTCAGAAAAGGGGATCAAAAAGCATTTCCTACAAGAAGCACAGCTATGACATCACCAGGCACCAGATCTTCTGGGTTTTGCACTGTGAATGTGCTGCTTGTTAAAGGCTTTGGTGGATTAGACCTGGGACCCTCAGGCTTGGGAAAGCACAGTGGTGCCAGACTCAGGCACAGAAATGCAGTCTTGAAAGGGGGCTTTCTGTAACCCTCATCTCTTGGTGGGAGTGATGAAATGCCCGTTGATTTCAGTGGGGACAGAGTTAGGGGAGACCTGCACCCACATCAAACTCCTGCTTTTCCAGACAGATGAAAGCTGTCACGTCTGACCATTGCCCAAGTCATCCCTCTGCAATAACCATGTATCCCCAAATCCCTTCCACAGGGTGGGTTAAGAGGAGGCTAGGGAGAGCTCTGAGCATTTCCATCTTCTTTCCTGCTCCTGGCCTGTAAGGTTGATGCCTTTTCCACACCAGGGGCTGGGTTTTTTTATTCTGTTTGTTTTTTTTTTAATACCACAGCCATCAGTTGTTTCCAATGTGCCCAGCAGCATTTATCTTCTGGACAGCTCTTGTCCCAGGAAGGCCTGTAACAGTAAGTTCTTTAAGTCACAGAGTAAGACTTGAAACAAGCTGCAATTCTTATTACCATACACAAGAAACTGCAGAAAATGCCTGATTTCCTCCCACTTACTGGCATGGATCTGATCTGGGCACTGCTGCTGCCTCTTCATGGCTGCCTGTGCCTTCCTCAGGTGAGCAACTGCTGAGGAAAACTCCAACCATAACTTGCAACAAACTCACAGAGGTGTTGTGAGGAGCTGTGCGGCTTCCCTTAACGCACCTTAAGGGACCAAGTAATGAATTAGGCACGAAACCCTTCTGCAACAGGAGCTGGGTCTGAACTCAGGGCCAGAAACCCCTCAGCACAGCTTTCCTACATGCTCGGCAAAAGTAGCTCCTTTGCACCCCCTGCACTCCCCAGTTGCAGCTGCAGACATCCTGGGGAGCTCAGGCTGCTGCAAACTCCTTTTTCAGAGGTGTCTCAGCAGCTGGTATCTGTCCCTGGCTGGCAACAACAATGGGCAGGGTTAGGGACACTGTGAAGGTGAGTTTAGCTTGGACCTCCCGGGCTGATGGGAGGAAAGCCAATAACCTCATTCCCCTTCCTGATCATCCACTTTCCAAATGTGTGAGAGAAGCTGCCATCCAAAAAAGCACTGCAATAAAAAGCAGCCCTACACACTTCCCAATTCATCCTTCCTCCATCACTAGTAGAGTCAGCATTTCCCAGCTCCTCGCCAGCAACCTATTCTTCAATCTACTTGCTATGCAGCCCTATCCTCGTGCTGTGTCCCCGGCTGCTCACCCGTCCCTGCCCCCTCAACGAAGGGTCCTCATCATGGCCAAGCCGAGCGCTGGGTGAGGTGTCAGAGCCTCCCCTCCAGCCTCTGCAGGGCTGGTCGGGAGAAACAACTTGCTTTTGTCACGAGGGTGAGCAGATTTTGGCTGCAAATACTGAAAAAAGGGAGTTTCATTTAAAGATGTCAGCTTTCCGGAGCAGTTCTGCAGATATTTAATGTGCCTTAACCTTGCTGGACCAGTTGATCTTCAGCACATTTTGCAGTGGGACATCCATGTCCCCCGCAAAGACACGGAAGAGTCCTTGGTATTCCATCCAAAAGCATGTCTCATATAGATAAGCTGTCTGACCCGTTTTAAACCCGTGCTACACCTCACTCCAGCCTCTTGTCTTCAATGTCACCCGTGGATCCCCTATGCTGACAGGAGTCCCAGGGGGCACGCTGCAAGTGGCAGGGCAGAAACTGCTCGGGGGAGGCTGGGAGCAGTATTCCCGAACACAGGAGAATTTGGGCACAGAACCCTCCCGTGTGCTTGGCTGGGAGCACAACCCGGGTTGCAGCGTTACAAGCCGTGGGCTCACCTGGACCGCAGGAGATTCCCCCAGACCTGGGCATCCTGGCGCAGGCTGCAGCTTGGGGCACGGAGCTGCCGATGACTGGGGACCCGGACATGACCTCGCTCCCGTGCACCGCATCCCCAACAAGCACCGCTACCTGCTCTGACACCTGCCACCTACCTTCTTCCACGGCTGCAGGGCGACGGGATGAGACCGCTCCCTCCGGCATCTGCCGGGTCCCAGCCGGGATGAGTCAGGCTCCTTTCCTGGCCGGGCAGTGCCAGGGAGAAGGGACCCCGCGCCGGGAGAGCTGGGCGACAGCGGGAGGCGACAGGCGCGGATAGGCAGGAGGCAGGCGGGGAGGGAGGGATGGCGGGAGCAGCCGCGGCGGGCGGGGGTAGGACAGGCAGCCAGCAGCGTGGCCTCATTGCCCACCGGGGGCTTCCCCGGCAGCGTCAGCCCCGCTCCAGCCTCCCCGGGGCACCGCGCCGTCGGCCTTCCCCCACACACGCAAGAACGACTGTCTGCAACCGAGTGCATCCCGGCGCGGGGAGGGGGAGCATTTTAGCAAGGTCGCTATGGCAACGAGCCTCCCCAGCTCACCCGCACATGGTACCCGGGTCAGAGCCACGGGGGAGCTGGCCGCGGGATGCTCTCCCTCCTGCCGCATCATCCGCAGCCCGGCTGCAGCCCCGGGGGAGGAGAAATGCTGGGGCAGACGTGTGTGAGCTCGAGCTGATGGAGATGGACAGAATGTTCAGGCTCCACAGATTTACCGGAGTGTGCAGCCCAGGGCCTGGGGGCTGGTGGTTTTTCATCAGTAGGTGGGAGGCAGAGAGAGAGAGAGGGGTCAAAGAGGCAAGGGAGTTAGTACTCCCTTCAGGGCTTTTATGTAAAATTAAAACAATCAACGTTTTGACCAAAAGAATCTTCCATCAGGAAACAGAAAAACAATGCTGTCTGAAGTACTATTCTTGCTTTCAGTGAAATACCTTTTTCCTGAATCCCTACCTAGTTCTGTCATTGCTGCTGCTGACAAGAGATATTTTGTTAAAGCGTTTTCAGCTTTTCAGCAGCACAAAAATAGGAACATGCAAACTGGTTTGTTTTTTACATATTGGAGGGGTTTTTTTTGTTGGTTTGTTTTTGTTGTTTAGTTGGTTTTGGTTTTGGTTTTTTACAAAAGGAAATTTTCATCATGACCCAGAAATTGTTTAGCACAAAAAAGTTTTAACAAAATCAATCAAACAATTGGCTCCAGCCTCAAGAACTGCCTGCTCTCCTGCCTGTGCTGTCCAGCTTCTACTCACTTAGTTTTTGACACTTACAGCCCTGCAGATGTGCCACAGTGGGTTATTGTAAAGGTTTTCAGGATTAATAGTATCCACCGAAATGTATGAGGCCTGAATTTGTGTCGGCTATATTCTAGGAGCTGTGAGATTTTGGGTCTTACTTCCCAGTAGGTTATGTTTCAGGCACAAATAAGTTCATCCTCTCTCCAAGCCAACCTGTGGATGGTGACAGAGCCCATGTGTGCTTGTCAGCCCCAAGGGTAATGCATGGTAAGGGTCTGTCACTTGGTCTGTGCCAGGGTTTCATCCACCAGTGCAGAGACAAGGCCGTGATGGAGCTGTGGGAGCTGACTAGTGTGCTCTGTGATTTCCTCTTCATCCTCTCTTGGTCCTCCTGAGCCTCACTTCTTGATGGAACTTCATAACAGCTTAGAAGCATTGAGTATAGGCCTTGCAAGCCCTCCATACCAAGCTGGATATCTGCATGGAGGATCAGATCCATTAGGCTTAGCTAACAGCTTCTTGGTTTGCCCCACTAAGGTGGGCACTCCAGATGATTGCCAGATTGGAGCCTGCAATCATGCCTTAATTTTAACCTCAGTGAAGTTCAGACATGACACTCACCTTGACCATCAGCACAGTAACCGCTTCAGTAATCCCACTGCAGGGGCAGAAAACACAAGCCCCACAGTTTCGACCAAATTGGGAGTGAAAACTGTGGTTTGGAGAAAAAGATTTTTAAAAATAACTTTGGAAGGGTATTGTTTATTGCATTCTCAGAGCAAACCTTAAGGAGAGGCAAAGACTGTCCATTTGAGAGGGCAAAAGTAAAACCCTTTTCCAGGTGTGCAAAGAAAATGAGAGGGAGATCAGTGGTTGATGGCACAAGGTAGGAGACTATTCACTTATCCAGGTGACAGGTCAGTGGTGAAGCTGCAGGCACTCAGTAGAGTCTGCCAAGCCAGGCATCCTCATGCCACAACGTGTAAGCCCCTCTCATTGTCCCTAGCTAACCGTCCCAACTCTCTGTTCTAGGTCACCTCAGGGGCACATCAGAGCCAGTGCGTGTTTGCCAGTCTTCAACTTGTTCCCAGGTTTAAGCTTGGGCTGAATGCCAGCATCCTCATGCAGCCAAAACCCCAGAACAGCAATAGTTTTGACTCACGAGGTCATTTTTTCCTCTGGCTCACTTCCCTGCCATGCAAACACTGGGAGGACATGACAAGGAATGGTGATCACATCTTTCTGAAGCCACCACCACAGCACTGGGCAAGGTCACGACATGGCAGCCTCTCTTGCTTCAAGCAGGAATCCCCCCAGATGAGTCTGAAGCACCCTTGGACACAGCAAGGAAAAAAACCATGGGGCTTTGTGCTGCTGGAGCTGAGACACGCTTGAAGACCCCATGCCTCTGACGCAGCTGCTTGCTGCCTGTGACAGGGCTCTCAGGTGCAGTCACAGCCTTGGGTTTCCAACAAGAGCTGAAGCCAGGAGACAGCTCTAGGCATTGATGTGCCAGTACAGCTCAATCTGCATGGAAACACTTCAGCTGCAGTTCAGCTTTTACCTCAGATGAAGCTGCTGTGTGCCACTCAGGTCTTCCAGGCATAAGCTTGTGCATATCATTTTGCCTGGTGCCTTGGTGCCTTCCAGCCCTCTTCACCTGGCTTGGAGGAAGCCTCTGAGTGTCTGTGCACACACTGAGACCCTCAAAGTCATTCATCCCAGGACACCCGCCTAACACCAAGTCTCTGACTCCCTCTATATCTCTGGGCAACCACAAATTCACCTGTGTGAGGAAAGCAAACATGGGGTCAGGTTTGATGTGAGAGGGCCACCCAGCCAGAGCAGAAATCATGAAACCCTTCTCAAAACAAAAGACAAAAGCCTTGGCTGGAATAAAGGAGATGGTTCAGGCAATCTTGAGCACATACTTCCTGCTTGTCACATGTCCGTAAATCACAGCATAAACAATGTACTGAGCTCAGCTTAATCCCTGGCCTGGTTAAGTGTTATTCCAGTCTTTCTTAACAAGTTTTTTCACAGTTCTTTAGTGTCCTTTAGCCTTTTATCAGCATCTTCTGAGATGACTAGACCCAGGTTGATGCCTGTCTTTAAAGCAACATCAATCTCCCAGTATTACTCTCCCGATGTAGGCAGAGGCATGGGAGAAGATGGAGTTTATCAAATTTATCTTCCCCAAGGTCTGCAGTAGAGGACAAAACTTCAGCAAGGATCACAGAAATGCTCCCCTGCTCAGCTGCTGGAGGTGAGGGAGCTGCTGCAGGATGCAGAAGGCACACGGGATGCATGGCAGGGCATCAGCTGGGGATAGTGTGGTGGGAAAACAGACTAATCCACCTTCTGGGTGCTACTGCAGCTTCAAAAAAGGAAACCCATTAGAGAAGCTTTGCTGAGTTGATCAAAAACTAAGGAAATGTGTATAGTGAGTTAAATTAAAGAGCAGAATGAAAAAAGCTGACTTACTTTGGATCTAAAAATAGCTGTGAAGAGCCTTTGCCAAAGGAAGCAGAAGTTGCCAGCAACATATGTGAAAATGTCATTAATTTCTCTAATAATTTGCACTTGCTGCAAATGATATAATTTTTGTCTATTACTGAGAGAACAAGAGCAATCAAATACACATGAGTCCTATCTCGCAGGCTTCCTGGGAGGGGCAGCAAGAAGTCAGCTTGGAGCCACCAATGCATGAGTGGGTGGCATCTCATAGAACTCATGTGGAATGGGGCTGCCAGGAGCTGGGAGCAGTCGCTGAGACAACTGGGACCATGCTGGGGTCAGCGCTCCTCTCCAGACCATCTCCAAAGCCTGTCTCCTTTGCTCCTCTGGCTGCTCAGGGAGACCCAAGGGAGAAATCAGAGAGAAAATATCTTGAGATGCAGCCACTGGATGAATCATACAGCAAATTGGCCATGGATACACGAGGACAAGGTGTGCTTTTTAACATTTTTTGTACTGGCTGGTGCAGCCCTGCTGCAGGAGCAGCTGCCCCATTCCAAGGGAGCACTGGTGATGGCAAGGCCAAGTTTTGCTGATGTCAATCGTGGTTTTTTGGCAGCATCAGAACATCTTCATGTTGGCTGCAATACATTTCTACCCATTTGTGGAATGGTTTGTGCTACCAGAGCACTGTACAATGGCCCACAGAGTAAAATCAGGAGCTCTCTCCTTCCATATCATGCCCTGCTCTTGTCCCATCTGCTTACACTCTGGGCCAGTGCACTGACACCCATCTCAGCTCTCCTGCACCACTCAGAAGCAGAGATCAACTCATTACTCCCATTTTGCAAACTTGAAATGGGGTAGTAAGAGGTGAAACAACCTGACACAGTCACACAGGGATGTGTAAAGTACACCCTGGCCTCCAACACAAATCACATCTCATCCCTCTCCCCTCCTCTCCTTGCCGACCTACAGATCTCAGCAAGAGCTGCAGGCACATTGCCAATCCAAGTCTCCACTTCCTTACAATGTCCTCTACCATGAAAAATAATTTTCTAACTGTGGGATGAGTGGTAGCTCATCTGGATCCACTGAATGTCAACAGACACCAGCGTGGTGAGAAGACAGAAGCCTGCAGCAGCAGGGCACAGCAAGTATGTCCCTGACCAGACACTAAAGCCACCCAGGTCCTTCAGTGGGGCCAGAGAGCAGGCAACAGGGGGCAGAAAGAGGACAAACACCTTTTAGATGGGTGCCAGAGCTTTTAACACATTTCCACACTTTCAGCAGCCCAAAAGGATCATTGTTTTATTTGCTCTCTACATCCCCTCAGCTTAAGAGTCGGCTCTTGTTATTTATTGCATCTGCTTTTCTTCCATCTTCAGGACATGTCTGCCCTGAATTTGTCCTCCCTTCCCCCCACCAAACTCAAAAACAGCCAGAAATATCTTGTAATCTCTTCTGCTTCACCTGTAATTTGTCTCATGCTGGCAGCGAGGGAAACCGTCTGCCTTTGTCAAGATCAAAAACACCACAGTGGCCATGCGACGTCAGCTTTCGTTAACCCTGTCTCTCTCCCCTTTGCCTCCCCTCTCCAGATTGTTGCAGAGGGGCAGATGTGTCTTCCTTCTCCTGCAGCCTTCTTTCTCCCCTGGCACATCTCCTGCCATGTGGAGGTACCCTGGTTGAATAGGCAGGGAGAGCCAGCGCCAGCAGGCAGCAAGAGTGGGTTCTGGACCCCCTTCCACACTAAGGTGGAGCCAAACTCAGGGTTGAGGCAAAGATCAGGAGATGCAGCAAGGTAGACCACAGGCCACTGAGGTACACTGGACCCTCTCAGGTTTTACATAACTGCATGTCATTCTCTTGTTCTGACCTCAGAATTAGAAAAACAGAGCCTATCTCTGTTACTGCAGTGCTTCTGCCCAGGCCCCTTCCTGCCTGTATCACAAGCAGGGGAGCACTGGGCTGGGGAGAGATTGGGCGGTGAGGGGGAAGGCCCAGGAAGGGGCAGGATGGAGGTGGAACCTGCTGGAGCTGCCACAAAACCTCACACAGAATAACTGAGTGTGCAAAGCCAGCTGCTACTGCCACACAGTGTTAGGGAAATTCCCTTCTCTAGCTATGTTACCAAGCAATCTTTATCGTATGAAAATGTATTAATTATATTAACGTTTTTTCCCTCATATTTGGTACTGGTGAGGCCACAGCTCAAATTCTCTATTCAGTTTTAGGGCCCTCACTACAAGAAAGAGATTGGGGTGCTGGAGCATGTCCATAGAAGGGCAGAGAAGGAGCTGATGAAGCGTCCAGAGCACAAGTGTTATGAGGAGCAGCTGAGGGAGCTGGGGTTGTTTAGCCTGGAAAAAACAAGGCTCAGGGGAGACCTCAGCACTCTCTACAGCTCCCTGAAGGGAGGCTGTACCCAGGTGGGGGTTGATCTCTATTCCTGGGTAACAAGCAGTATGAGAAGAGGAAACAGCCTCAAGCTGCTTGGGGTGGGGGGGGAGATTTGCATTGGATATTAGGAAACATTTCTGCAGTGAAAGGGTGGTCGGGAGGTGGAACAGGCTGCCCAAGTGTGTGTTGGAGTTACCACCTCTGAAGTGTTTGAAAAGGTGTGGCACATGGGGACACGGTTGTTCTGAACATGGCAGTGTTGGGTTAATGGTTGGACTCGATGATCTTAGGTCTTTTCAATCTAACGATTTTGTGATTCCATGTATTAGTTCACATTATAAACTGCAATGTAAGGAGGCAGTGGAATTTTACTGAAGCCTTTGCTATTGTTCAGTCTTGAGTGAACAAATGGGCAACAGCTCATGGCAAGGGCCAGGGAGCAGCACAGCCCTGGAAATAAGGGCTCTGCTTCTCAGAAGTGAAGGGCTGTTCATGATCCCCCTGCACAGCCAAGGCAAGGCCAGCGTCCTCTCCTCAGCATCCCTCCAGTATTGCCTGTGGGTGCCTCAGGCCCAACTGATCCCTGGGGTATCTGGACGCCACAGGAACAGTGCCGCTTTGCATGCTTTTATGGGGATTGGCTGTCCTTGGTGGTCTGTGACACCGCCTGGTACCTGAGTGCTCAGAGGGGCCCCACGCTGTACCCCTGCATCACTGCAGTCACAACTCCCCGTGAGGGACAGTGCAGGGGCAGGCTCTGGTCTCTCTGGCAACCAGCGAAAAGGACAATGGCCTGAAGCAGTGTCAGGGGAGATTTAAGTTGGATATTAGAAAAAGTTTCTTCACCCAGACGGTGGTCAGACACAGCAACAGGCTCCCCAGGGAAGCGGTCACAGCACCAAGCCTGACAGATTTCAAGAAGCGTTTGGACGATGCACACGGTGTGACCCGTGGGGCTCCTGGGGCCCGTGGTGCGACTTGCGTGCAGGGCGAGGAGCCGGACACGACGATCCCCGCGGGTCCCTCCCACGCCGGGACTGCCCGTGAGGCGATCGCCGCCA